>CAJHUC010001322.1:0-93966 GCA_905146915.1 Ostreobium quekettii | reverse complement strand
CCCGCTCGGAGCTCATGAATCGGAGAAGGGGTTGCCCGAGGCAGGGGGCGCCCCCCGACCCCGCCCGGAACCGTGACCGCGGCCGCGCGAGCGGCCGCGGGGGCCGGACCCCGAGGCCCCGTCCGAGTGGGAACCGGAGCGGTCGGAGCCGCGGCTGGAATGGCGGGCCCGGGCGGCGCCGTCCGCCTGCGCCTTGACGGTAGCCTTCTGGATCTGGGCCCGGATCAAGTTGGTCGTCTCGCGCTCGAGGTCAGTGGTGTAGCGGGCCGCCGATCCCGCCAACTGAATGTTGGTCTGGAGGGACTTGTACGCCTCGGAGAGGGGCGTATTGGCGTGGGCGGCCTGCGTCCTCCGAACAGCCAAGGTAGAGACCGCGAGGTTGGTGCACTGGGCGTAGAGGGAGACGATGGGCTCGAAGGCCGCGCGGACGGCAGCGGGGACCTCCGGGCACGCCGCCAAGGCGATGAGGCGGAGCTGCAGATCGTAGAGGAAGGAGATGATCGGCGCCCAATTGGCATACTCCGCGAAGTAGCCCGAGCGGGGGCCCAAGGCCTGGGCAAGATGTTGACCGTCGGCGGTGTCAAGGACGTCGAACCACTGGCCGAACGCCGCGGGGGGCCGAGGCACCGGATTCCGCGGAGAAGGGGCGATGTTGGCGCCCGAGCGGAGAACCAGGAGCTGGGAGAGCGAAGGATCCTGCGGGGCCCCGAACTCTTGGGCCAAAGCCGCAAGGCGACGGGACGAGTCTTCGGCGGCCGCGGCCGCGATTGCCTCGGCCGTCTGGGGTTCCGCGGGTGCCGAAGAGGCAGCCCCGGCGGATCGAGTGAGGAGAGCCTGGAGCGCCGCCACCAAAGCCTTGGGGCTGAGGGTGGGCTCCTCGGGCATGGGGGAGCGAGGCGATAGCTGGAAAGCTCCAAAGGGGTGCAAAACACGAGCCGGAGGCTCGGCGCAATAGATCCTTTCGAAGGATCGAAGCAATGTTCCCGATTGGGACCGGGCTCGCTGCAACCAAGAGCGGTTGGAGCGAGAAAACAAAGTGCAGTCTGATGGCGCGTCGCCTCCTTAGGCCTCGGCGCCACCAAACAGTTCCCGAACGAGCCGAAACCCGGCCCCAAGGACCGTTGCCTGCCTTGGGGCCCCAGCAGCAGCATGTTCCCGCGCAAACTGGGCGCCCTGCTGACAGAACACTGTCGGGTAGCAATTTTTTCGCCCGCCCATCTTCGGGCCTCCCGTAAACTAGCTTACTGGACGTAACCATCCCTTCTCGCGGCTTGCGGCCTGCGGCTTTGGGAATTTTCGAGTTTCGTGGGTTGGATGTTGTGCCGCAGTGGATGTGTATTCTTTCGCCACGGGCGTGCCGGCGGACGAAGCGAATCTGGGAAGCCACCGCTCTGCTAGTTGGTGGCGTGGTCGCCGTTTTGTGGCGAGTGTGGCCAATACCCAGAAGCGGCACGCCCTTGCACAGAAATCGCAGCAAACCCAGCAGAAACACCGTTTGTACGTGACCTACAAATTCAAGGCCATGCTTAAGACCCGTTTTGAAAGATGGATCCAAGGATCTAAGGATGGTCTTAAATATTGAAGGTCACAATGCTGATCAGCATCATATCCCATATGCCATATCCCATATGCCTAAACAACCCATTTTGAAATATCAGCATCATATCTTATCTTAAACACCACTTTCACAACACAGACTCGAGAGATGCAAAACTCTTTCACATCATGCAATCCAGCTGCCAGATGCTCCTCTTCTCGCTCGAAACCTTTTTTACTACATGCACATTTGAATGAAGTATTGAACCCTTAAATTCGCTGGAAGAAAACAGAAAGAATAGGGAATGCAATGAAAAGAGAGGACAAGCTTATCACTTAAGTGTTCATCACTCGCCCAGCGCATTATTTGAAATGTAAATACAACATCCCATTTGCAAGATTGCAAAACTGCGCTGTAAGAGATATCGGTCCATAGCAACATGGGCTATCAGATCCGTGGGCATTGTGGAGTGCGCACCCAAGAGCCAAAGTGTCAGTGCCAAGGAAGATGGGAGTAAATACTCACCATAATAATATCGCTACTGCAGAGCCCAAAGCTTCTTGCCAGACCAAACGCATATTGCAAAAACATATTGGGCACACTGACAGTGACCTACTCGACAGGTGTGCAGCTCACAACAAAATATATCATGGCGCTTTGTGCATGGTCACTCATTCGCAAATAAGGACGGCACTGAGGCAGCATCTACTTCCATTGCTGCAACGAGGTTTTGATGCTCTTTACTTACCGTTGCGCCAAGTCTCGTGCATCAACGCCCTATCTCTATTGATGCCGCTTATGCCATTGATGCAACGTGCGATGATTTCAAATCATTGATTTGTAACACGGCATAAATCCCCAAGGACACCAACCCACGGTCATTTTTGCTCGCAAGATGCCAATGCATGTGCACTATTGCAACATCATTGGCAACGCACCAGCAAACTCTTTGTGGCAATGCTGCCTCAATTCCGTCCTTCTGTCGAATCGGTGGTCGTCGACTGTAATGTACCCCCATCGCACTCAGACTGAGCACCGGTACGTACTTTAGTGTATCTGTGCACGATCTCAAACGCTCAGCGCGTGTTCCAGCGTCCTTGAACGTGGTCACAATATGGACGCGCGCCTCACATCTGGGAAATGGATGGGCGTTGCTGCAATGTTGTAGCTGCATTGCCATTGACACAATGCTCAGCAACGCTTAAGCACATTCCCATGTGCCAACAATAACAAGCGTGGGTGCACGTACCAGCATTCCATCGATGTTGATACACTGGACTTGCTGCAGCACTTTTCGCTGTTCCACCAATTATACCGTACACACAACATCTCATCAACGTCCATCGTTTTTCCAGATGCAGCTCCTCTGATCGGTACATGTTTCAGAGTCCTTACAGTTGGCCACATGCAGAACCACGGCACTGACAGTACGCAGCGAGGCCGACACGCGAACACGTGATATCGAATGAACAAACAGAGGACGGCTCACAGAAATTATCCAATCACAAGCGCACAAAAATTAATGTAAACGTTAATAGAATACATTCTTTATCAGTAAACAAAGCATCAAGATCTTCGTGCTCTAACTACTGATGCAAGTGCTGTAGAGGGCCGCGATTCAGGCCAAAAGTCCACGCCCCCAACTGGCCGCAACAGAAACCGTCGCATCGCGGGAAAAGCGTTTAAAAAAGAAAAGCCAAGAAAAACGTCGCGCCCCCATTTTGCCGCCGCCCACCTGTCGACAGTAACGGCAGTGGCACCCCTCAACAGTCCGACCTCCTTCCACCCACCAGCCACTCCACCCCACACACCACCGCCCCGGCCGCCGCCCCGCCCCCCTCCCGCGTGCAGCCATGAGGCGCCGATCGCCCTCCTCGGCATTCTCGACGGCCGACGCCTCGATGCCCAGCATCTTCGTGCCGGGCTCGGGGCCCTCGGAGCTGCCCACGCCGCGCGGGCGGGGCCGGCCCGACCGGCACGGATCCAATCCGCGATCCAGTCCGCCGTTCGTGGTGGAGCGGCCGGCCAGCAACAGACGTCCACGAGGCCGCAGGGGGTGGGGGCGATGGGGCTGTGGCGTGGGAGACGTCCGCGTCGAGGGGATGGCGATGGGCGCGTGGACGAGGGAGGACGCGAGGCCCGGCTGCCCGGCCGGCCGAGCGGGCAGGTGGGACTGCGACAAGGGCGGGTGGGTGTGGTGGGCTCGGCTAGGGGGTGGATGGGCCTGCTGGGAGGGCCCGATGCCCCTGAGTGGGGTTGGGGGCGCGCTAACTACCGGGGAAGGGGCGTTTACTGTTTTTTGCGGTTTTACGCCTTGTTTTACGGTTTTTACGGTTTGGCGATATCGGCGGGGGAGCTGCGGGGCTGGATGGGTGCGAATTTGGCGATATGGGGCTGGAGTCTATTTGCTAGACTTGGGGGCGTTTCGGTGGTATGGATTCTTTGAGTTCAGAAGGTGGCGTCACATTGCATTAAGGGTCCGGCTTTGGGGTTTCAGTGTGCATTGGCCGTTGCTGAAAAGTCTAAAGTTCAGCGGAAGGGCTGAAGTAACGATTGGATGCCTGGCAGCGCCAGGGTGGACAATTATAACCAATCGATCGATCATAGCATAAAGGAAGAAGAGAGATTCCAATTTCAACCTGATGGAACTCAATAGCCCCAGTGTTCAGGGTGCCTGTCAATTCCATTCTCAAAACATCAACGCGTTCGGTATTTCCATTTTTTCCAGTACTTAGAAATTTGCGAAGCTGCTAAAAATCAAGTGTTTGTGCCCAGTCATGCATTCAAATGGGGACAAAGCGTGGAGATGCAAGTTTTTGTAACTTTTTTTGGTTCCTTGTTTCTCTATTGATTTGTATTTGAAACGTACTAGAAAGAGTACTCTATATTAATCTCCATTTTTCGTCAGTAGCAATATGCTTTGAAGAAGAGATAACTGGTCTAGTGATCGAGAAAGTAGTGCTTCCTTGGCTTGATATTAATGATTGTTTAACCGAATAATACGCAAGATTTTTTAGATTATAACTGTTCGAGCGAAATGCGACAAAAAATTGAGATGGGGCAAACCAACACCCGGAGATTCGGGCAACATCCTGGGAAGGGACCTTTGCTGTAGTGTTTCCAGTAATATCCAATTTATATGAAGTATAGACAAGGAACTCTCGCGATTCACCAGCCTGGACGAAAACAAGTTCCTGGCAACAAACGTTTGTGAATGAGGGGCGAATGTCGTTCAAGCAGGGAGTCAGCGCCAAATTGAGAACGACTTGTACTGTCTGCAAGCTCGATGGACATTCTAACGGCCCCAATGATGCTCTTGCTTGCATGGGTGCCGAAAGCAGCCAGCTTGCCCCTCCTGGCCCATTCCCACCATTTTCAGATTGGTGGGCAGCTCACAGGGGAAATGGCTGCGCGACCATTTAGCTCCGTTTTCCCATGAAGCATGACAGTAACACATTTTTTAAGAATATAGGAAAACATTATTCGAAAAATTTGTCCAAAGTTGGCAATCCGTTGGCGGTGATTTCGAGGCGCTTACTGGACAGGCCTGCCACGTCACCCGCCAAGTTGAGCGTTCCCCAACACGGCTTCGTCAGCGAGGTTACCGTCAAGGAGCCCAAGTCGGGGCGCAAAGAGGAAGCAGCGATGGCTGGGTGTGGGAGCGGCCGACGCCCGTCAACTGCCGCAGCGGGAGGGATGCCGAGAGGCAAACCTGGGTACGCTAGCGCTCCATCTCATTCACGAAAAATGTAAAGGGAAGAATGTGTGGCGTTTCAACAGATTTTTGATGATGTATTTTGGTATATTCTGGCGATTTCGGAGCAAGAATACATCTGTTTGAGGCCTCGCGCCAAAAGAAATGATTAGGATAACGGTGTAATCATTATGATGTCCGTGTCTGCAATGCGTACTATATGATATACTACCTCTGTTCCAAAAGTCCTGTCCGTTATCCAAATCACGCAAGTGGAGGTAAAAACGTGCGAGTCCAAAATTCGACAAAAACAACCGCAACACGCCATGTTGGTAGCTATCTGCAGAGCCCTTAAGCGTGAAAAACGGTGATGTTCTTCTTGAGATATGCTAAGAGAAGCACAGGCGCCACTTTCCTTTCGCCAAGACCTAGAGCGGGGCATAGGGAGCTTAACTTTCCCATTGAAGGAGGTGGATCGAGCTGAGTCGTCTCTAAAAAATATGAGTGGCCTGGATGTTTGGTATGAAGATTCGGCTAAGTTCAAAAGTGAATCCACAGTGCAAAAGATGCGGGCTTGCTTTTTGGATCTCAGCAGGATTTGTGCGTGTGTTGTGGCTGAAGGCCAAAAGGCACCTAGATTAGTGCAATAGCATTGACCTAACCGGTGCAACAAGGCAAGGAAGGCCGTGCATACTGACGCTAAATCAAGAAGAGCCTAAGTTGATGACAGCATGCCGAGTCGCAGAAATTGACAATTTCAAGCCATGAGTCCACGGTGAATATTTCCTTTTGCAACAGCGGACTGTTACTTTTTTCGACAGTGCCAAACAACCCTTTTTGGCGACAGTGGATTGTTTTCTTTGCGACTATGGCCGGGACTGTTCGTTTTTGCGAGTGTGCCGCTGCTGTTCTCTTTTGCGGCAGTGGCCATGACTAAAGAGTGAATCGGGAACCCAGGCACCCTATGAATCGGCTGCCCAGCGCTCACAGACCTGCGCGGGAGCGTCTTTCGTGGTGACGGTGGATCCCTGTCCCCTGCCAAGGCAGGTCTCGAAATTTGCAGCCTGAAACCTGCGCGTCACTGGGGCTTGGGCTTGGCACGAGACTCTGTTGTGGCAATGTGGCATTCAGTTGACGATGTGTGCCCAAAAAAGTTGGCAGGGGCGCCCACAGCAGCCAGCGGAAGGCATTCGTTGGCCGGTCAAAAGCACTTGGCGCCAGCACCGATGTATCGTTGATGCTTGCGCGATGCAGTGGCCAGCAGCCAACGCTATGACTCCCACGGTGTCTCCAATTTTGCGTCCCTGGCTGGGGACAATGGGGATGTGTGTCCCCCGCCCCTCCAGCCTTGCACCTCCAAAATCGCCCACCCCGATATCCCACCTCCCGGCCCCCACCCAGCCAGGCCATCTCCACCTTGACATGCGGGCGCGTTCAAGACCGTCCAGCGGCAATGACCGCCTGGCTCGATCGCCAGAGGTTGGGATTCCAAAGATCTGCCGAAACGGCTCTGGCAGGACCCAAAACGCAAAACCAAATGGCGGACTTGGACACCCCAACTGGCTCAATTCGGGATCCCAGATCGGCACGGAGCATGAGCCAATACGGCTGAAAGCTCGATCCGAAATACTTGAGCCGCCAGAAACGTAGAGTAGGTGACCGTAAACCAGGTCCAGTCGCCTCGCCCGGTCTGTTTACTGGAGCACCTTCTCGGCAAGGTGGGGATGCTGAAGCCCCCCTTTTGCCAGCCGTTCTGCCGCTTCGGCTCGAGTTTGAGCCGTTTCGGCAAGGAGGGGCCTCGCAATCCCCACACTTACTGGCGAGTGGGCCATTTCGGTTGATGCCCATTGCAGATCCAGGCGTGGCAGCCCCGGTTCGGCCTCTTCTGGCAAACCCCGCCCCTTTTCGCCCGTATTTATGGCAGGCAGGGGACGTGCGGCGCCTCGCAATGCTCGCGCTTGGGCTTATTTCAATGAAGTAGGCCACAGTACAAGCAGGTCGGTTGAATCTCAGAGTTAGAATGGGCGCCAAAGCCCCACTTGCTTATCATAGGGGCCCCGTTTGTCCCCCAGCGCCCCCTGTTTTGGCGTTTCAGCTCTGTTCTCCGAGCAGCACAGCCGCCAAGCGAAGGCCTCAGAATGCCCGGAGGGTTGGCTTGAGGGAGCTGGTGCCAGCAAGTCACACATTTGTCATCGCCGCTGTGGCAAAAAAGAGCAACAGGACCACTGTCGCGTAAAAGAACAGCTCGGGCATGGTCGCAGAAACCAACAAAGTTGTTGCAATAACGAGCAAAATTGTGGCAAAAAAAAAACATGTCGCAAGAAAGAACAATTTCACCATCGCCAAAACAAGTTGTGACCTGAGTCAACATAGCGGAAGAGATGGGCCACAGAGAATGTGACTGCGGTGATGCTAAATTCTGAAAATTTTGTAGCATTGCCTATTTAAATAGGCAATAAATTCATTGCCCACATAAAAATTCTTGAATAACTTTCGGGAAATAGGCTAACACACATGGGGATAAGGTTAGCGCAAAGCTGCGGGAATTGAGGCCCTGGCGAAGATGTACAGGGACGCTTTCAATAAGGTAGTGTAGGCCTTGCTAAATGGTGATGGCTAATGTAAAAAATATCCCCATTACCCCAAAATCGACCAAGGAGTCCGAATCTGGTGACACATTTACTAATTGATATGATCTTGCAAATTTTTGGCAAGATTGGATGACGGACAAGACTCATGGAACGGAGGTAGTATATTGCTAGAGCAATACTTACAAGTATTGACAATGATACGCGGCTGGTACCGAGACGACTTTTTGAATGTTAAGCAGTGTGCATGTGCAGGTTGAAAAAGAGTATTCAAGTTATTTACATTGCAGTGATCGGCGTGAGACATCTGTGCGTTGTTCACTTCTGCCATTGTAAGATCAGGGCAGCGTCTTCTATCCACGCGAATGCACAAACGATGGACTCGCTCCAAGCAATAAAATCGTGACAATGAGAAGAAACTCTGTCCCATCGCTTTGCAAATTGCTGCATACCTCATCTGCAAGAGCTTCCAAGGTTTCAAGATTTTGAATAGGATATTTGGAAGTCAACGCGGATAAAAACGGATTGAAGCTCGAAATGCACTCTTTCATACTTTTTTCATCGGATTTGTTTCCAGCCTTCAATAACGATTCGCAAAGTTGTGGTTGGCCAAATTTGTGGCATTGTCGAGAGCGGAGACCTACTCAAAGAGTAAATAACCACATCGTGGAAGCGGGCATGTGATGGTCTTCAGATGCGCTCGTACGCATTACAGAGATACGTTATGAATCTCTGTAATGGCGTGGGACCACGTTGCATCCAGACTCTGATACTGACTGTGGAGTACCCATTTGCGCATCTTAGGCCGCCTCAGTGGGTGATACGAAAATTTGGCCACGGCGCTCCCAGCTGCAGCCGGCCCAGAACGGCACCCTCCATGTCCCGCTTTCAGCGCACATCCGGCTACCGCCCGCCCACCGTGGACATCGGCGTCCTTGAGGCCCTTGTGGAGGGCGGCGAGCCGGCCAGCAAGCCCCTTCCTCCCGAGGGTGCGATGCCGCTTTTTTTTAATGTACTGGGCACTACCTTTGCTGTTTTGGACATCCTGGCGCCAATACGCTCAATTGGTTAATTGATTGGCGCAGCAGCGAGTCAAAGCTTCGGTGTTGATGAAGCGTGAGCCGATATTAAGTCGATTGTTGCAACAGTGCTGGACCGGAGAAACACTTTTCCGAAGGGCCTAGTACCATTTTTCATCCGCTGATAAATAAATCATGCGCCCTGGGCTGTTTCCTATGCTATTATTGCCACAATAGGAATATAGCGAGAGTATGCTCCACAAAACCGATGCATTTCCCCCTAAAGGATGGTCCAAGTGGAACTAACCATTTCTCACAGCTTTTTACCCACCTTGGGCCTTTTTGCATGAGAACTGTTTCCTGGAAATTTTCTTCCTCCACAAATAAAAGTGATCTCATGTATAAGCGGTGCTGCTGTACAATTCCCTAAGTGCTGGGAGCTGAGTCCCTCATGACAGGAAGGTATCTAACGATCAAAATGATTGCGGTAAGTCTCCCTCCATTTTGATCGCATTACCCTAAAATGCACCAAATCACACGAAACCAAGCACCCTAATCTGGGGATTTTGCCGCGTGCGATGCTGAGTGGTTCGACTTCCGCCACTGGACACAGGTCAGCCCTTCACGAATTTGGCCAAATGGGCACTGTCCCGCGCCGACAGCTACGCGAATCTGGTGCAGAGTGTGTACCGTTACGCAACGGAGGATTCACGCACCTTCGACCAGATGCTGTCTGAGGTTCGGCGGGAAGGGGGCGAGACAAGTGGGCCCGGAGGAACGCCGGCGGGTGAAAGCTTACGCGAAGCAGCTGAGGCGGTCCAGGAGCGTCCAGAGAACCGCTGCGTAGAGCCTCATCGGGAACCGGGGCGTGGGAAATGGGATGCGCTCAGCCCTCTCGAGGTGTGGAGCTTTCTTTCTTCGTGGAAATTATTCTCTTCATAATTTTCGTGCACATGATTTCTTGACTCTTTTTGTCCTGTGTACCATCTGTCCATTGTATGTGCGTACGTGCAAGGGAATTGTAAGCAGGAAATGCTGCACAAGCAACTTTGTGCAGTTGCAGTCCATAGCAAAGGCTGGACGTGATTGTGCGTCTACCGAGTTGCTATTCTGTTTCTCTGTGTATCCGATCATTCTTTTTCTGGGTGCTCGAATGTATACATAAAATGCAAAGTTGCCGTCAGGGATATTCCACCATGGGGATACCTAGGCGTCAATGCGAAGATATTGGGTGGAAAAGTGGCTCACACATCCAAGAATGGGAATGCGAATTTTTAATAGGGTTGAGATGGGAGCAATGACACAATAAAGTACGTTAAGCTCTGCCAAGGACCATGGGGCACTCGGTAAATCGACTACCGTTTTGATGGGCAAACGGCTGTCAGCGTACTTCTCTGAGCGACGCCAAGCTTTCAATTCATTTCTTTATGAAGAAAATGTATGAGCATTGCTCATTGAGCAATAAATGGGCAATGCAAGTGGAGTTAAGAAATTTGAATATATGAAAATAAAACAGATCGTGGAAATGTGCACAATAAACATATCGTTACTGTACAGGAATAGAAAATTGCTCCTTCCTCTCATTTTCTGACTGTTACAGCAGTTGTGAAATTAAGAAATTGTATGAGAACAATATTTTAGCAGATACACGTACGTGGTATTCATATTGTAGTGTGGATATTTCTGGCAACGCGAATCCATATCTGCAGGATCGAATCAATTTACGTCGCCATATGAACTACTTACATTCTTGGTACTTCGTTTGGCATAGATGTGCAGCTCTGGTGGTTGACAGTATCTCTCAGATTCAACATGACCTTTTCATTAAATCAACAAAGCGAATTCACGGAAAGAATATTCCAGCGTTTTTGCACGCTTTTGTGTGTTCTACATGAATTTTGAATGGATAATTTTTCTTTTGCGTTTTCTTTCATTTTTTCGATTGGTTGGCTGAGATGCTCAGTGCACTCCTGCAGTAGCTGCGAGAGGTTCGCAGACCGCAGACGGCAGCTGCGCGGCAGAGGAGGAGGCTGCGGCTGTGGAGCGCCAATCCCAGTCGCCCGAGGATCGGTGAGCAGCTGCCTCCCCACCATGAGGCCAAGAGGCTCTGGAAGGATATACCAAAGCAACGGAAAGCTCCTTCGGTGAGAAGACAGCCGATCAGGCAAAAGCGACAGCAAGCACAAGCAGAAATACAAATTTTGCGGCGCCAGCTGCGACGCCATTTTGACGCTGAGAGGCGCCATCGCGGTGACTGCGATGGCGCAACAGCATATGTGGCGGCGCCAATTGGCGTCAAATGGCGTCACAGTTGGCATCGCCAAAATGCCACCTCCTACTGGTGGAAACGCTCATGCGAAAGCATTTGGATAACCAAAGGTGGACATTTGGTTCTACGTCCACGATACATTAATGGGCATTTAGAATTTTCGATTTTATTGTTTACAAACAATCGAAACTATCACCTTTGCCACTGCTGTTACGAATGCGGCAATTCGAATAGCTTTAATCGATCCATTGTTCTAACAATGGCCATTACCGCCTTTCCGTTTGTTTGCAATGACTCATATTTGAGAGTACTGGGGAGCGCTGAGCGCTCCGTTCCACAAGTAAACAATGTCGGATTCTTAGCTGCACCCCGCTAGCGTATTGCAATCGAACAGGGGGAGTTTGGGTTGGTGATGAAGCCAGACTGTATTCCAAAAGATGCAGCATCTGGGTGTCCCTCGTTTTCGCGGAATGAGTTGGTGGCATAATGCAATGTGTTGTACAACCGTTCCTTCGTTCTGCAACGCCAGAATCGATCTGAGGCACGAGCACTCTCGATGGCAATGGAGCTGGCCCTCGAGGACATCGGCGCTCCCGCCACAATCCCGCCGCCCCCGGCGCTGCCCCCGAATGTGGACGCGGACCCCCAGTGCGAGGCCGCCGCCATTGAGATGCTCAGGAGGCAAGCGCCAACCGGTTTACTGCGATGATTATCGAAGGCGGCGATGATCGACGCGGCGGACAAATAGGAAAATTTTGAGTGCGTCGGCAGGAGGTTTGGGAATTTAGGATCTCCTCCACGCAACTCTGAGTTGCGTTCTGACGAATGACGATTGTGAATGATACATTTCCTGAGCATAACGGAACGGCAGGGGCACCGTCTCTGTGCATTGCCTGGGAGGAGGATATTGTGTTGCTGTATTTAACTCCAGAGCTTAATAATCAATATCACTTATATAATATGAACGCCTTACCTTGAAATTGCCAGGGCAGTGCTTAATTGTCCGCAAGCAAATGCAACTCAGGGATTTCAAAACAAGGTAATGCGTATTCATAATGCAAACCACATTTAAACTACACTGTCTGGCTGGTGTCTTGTTATAGTCACACGAATAAAAGGAGTGTTTAATTCTGGCCTTCGGGGCGAAATCCATAGGCAATTGGTCTGTGGTAAACGCCGGAAACCGCCGCTTGCACAGCACATTGTAGTATGCGCCCTACAATGATGGATTACAATATGAGCATTGCCATCGATGTCACTGAACACATGCGTCGCATCGTTCACAAAAATCGGGATTGAAAGTTCTGAAAACATTTTGGAGATGAATGGAAGATTTCAATGATGCAACGCTTAATTTCTGTCAATGTCAGGGTGGCATTCGGAGATGTGCTTGTAGTGAAACAGGGAACGACACATTCTCTTGTGAAGTCTAAATATCATCTGATGAGCATGGTTTGTCAAAACAGCGGTTTCCGCTACAAAACATCAGCAACAGATCCGATTGGCGCATGGGTTTCGCAGGTGGAATGCAGCTGAGCCCATTGCGCGAGAGCTTCACGTCTTGGATAGAATCCTGCAAGAGACGGTGCGCCAAGTCGGTCTGCACTGCTGGGAGCGTGGAAAGCTGCTCCAAAAAGTGAGGGCCAGGTACTGGAGCATCATCGAGGTGAGCGCCCTTTTCGAAAGAGCTGGTGCAAACAAACAATGTGAAATGCTGAGCCTAATGCGGCTTTGCCAACACAGGGTTGCTGGTTTACCTGTGCGGAGGCACGCCTGGTGCCTGTGCGGCGGAATTTTTGCAGCAGCAGCAAATTCGCCATAAAGATCTTGAGGGAAGGAAGCTTCATATGGCGCGGAGTAGAATGAGGCAGTTGTAGATCAGATGCGCCTTCCTGAGGTTTCGTGCTTCAGCCCAAGTGTTGCTGGGTTACCTGTACGGAAGCATGTCTGGTGTCTGTGCAGCGGAATTTTTGCAGGAGCAGCAAATTCGCCACGAAGATCTTGAGGGAAGAGAGCTTCATATAGCGAGTAATAGAGTGAGGCACTTGTAGATATGATGCGTCCTTTTTGAGGTTTCGTGCTTTAGCGGAAGAGGGTGGCTAAAAGGCTCTCTTTGAACGCGCAGTTGTCAAATCGACATCCCGTCGATTAAAGCACTCCCACCAGGACCAGAAGCAAAATTTTACGACATTCACAGGCCCCAAGCAAAATATGTCCCCTGGAAGGTATCCAAAGGGCCCTACTGTCCACTCTTGTTGATCGAATACCTCCTGAGAAGGAAGCCTTCATTTTCTAGCATGATTATGGGCCGCGCCTAGTCCGGTAATCTGGTCCTCGTTGTTGACCATTGCCATAATGCACAGCTGTGACTGACTGTCCAAGACACAGTCCCACGCTATGCACATCCTGTACACCATTTGAAACTGCTTTGAGAGAATCGGGGTTCCAAAATTGTATGGTAGAGGCCCAAGCATGTCTGCTTGGGAAGTTTTCAAAGACATATGTAGGTATTTGGAGCGTATGGGCATAAGTGTAGCAGATACTGTCAACACACATGTGAAATTATTACATTAGAAGAAGAATGTTCATAGGACAATAGTAACGGATGGAAAACATGAGAAGAGGAAAAATTTTTACGAATACCGAAACTATACGCAATGTGGACTTTCTGGTGTGCTAAAACGATTTTAACAATATCTGTTCTCGCGGTCTACTCGCGCAGGAGGCGCTGGGAATTTCATCCATCCTGAAGCGCGACATGATGTCGCTCAGAAAAGACCTTCGCGACCGCATAACGCAGTCCGTGCAGCACGCCAAGGACAAGGAGATTCTGACCCGTCGGCTCATCGAAGAGACACAAACGACTGCGGGATTGAGGGATGAGCTTGGAAAGATGGCTCATGAAGTAAGAGGCTGTCATTCTAACATATTCAAACATGTCTAACAAATGTCTAAGACATTTCCTGCAGCCAGCTTCTTCATTGGAGGACTTGCCGCTCCCGCTCTGGGCGCCTTCTGAGAAGAGATGTGGCATTTTGTTGATGTCGTGGCGAACGTTGTTACAACGGTAACATTGTTCCTTTTCACACTTTTGCCGCTGTTCTGTCGCTACATAAGCTTCAGCGTTGCAACCAACAGTCAAGATTAGACATACAATTGACAGCCTCCAACCTGAGCAAAAACTATTGATGGAACAAGTGCACATCAAGTTTTTGTTACCTATGGGCAGCGCTTGACAGAATCGCTTAGTTTGAAACTTCAAGGCGAAATTTAGCTTGTATTTTATTCACAAATTATGCTGCATAACGTTACATTGCATGGAACTCTATCATATTCAGTATTGAATTTCAGCTGTGTTGCTGCTGGCCGGGGCAGCAAAGAGTATCGAACAGAGGTTGTGTGCAAAAGAACAAATAGTGAAATTCGCGCTAGCCGCGACCTATTTCCAACCTTTGGACTGTCTAGAACTGGACGCCCGTGCAGCTCTGATCTGAACTATTACCTAACAATTGATTTATTGATTGCATCTCATGCTGATTGTCGTCAAGGAAAGCCGGTTAGCTCAATGTATATGAAGTTGAGCAAATTGGGATGGTGGGGAGGCGTCCTTGAAGCCACATTCTTTGTGACGCACATTAGCCTTCGGCCTTAAGAGAGATCATATGCTTTCAACTCTTTTTCGGCAGTTCAGTGCCAAAGCACTGTTTAGTTCAGTTCCCGCTCGCCAAGTGTCAAAACATTTATTTAAATTTATAGCCATCGACGCACGCTTCGTGGCATTAGGGCTTCACAGATTCCTAGACTCTGTTTTTTATGTAATAGATTTTATTGAACTGATCATAGACACAGTTTTATGGGGGGAAATAGACAGCTGACGGCTACCTCATTGCCTTGTTATATAGAATGATGATGACGGCTTTCATTCGATGAGTTCAGGAATGCCATCTTGCCACAAATCAAACGCGCATTTCAGATGTTTAATTTTCAGCAACAATGGATCGCAACGACCTATTGTAATTCACCCAACAGGTTGAGGCGATGGAGCGGCGCCTTCGAAGGGGTCGTTTCGATATCATCGAAGAGGAGCTGGCGAAGTACAAGTTCAAGATGGACAAGCAGATGGTCGATTTCTCGGACCGAACTCGAAGGGCTCTGCATCAAGAATTCGAGGAGAAGCTGAGAAAACGCCAACAGGCGGCGTCCTCCGGAGACTCTCATTCCGGGGAAGAGTCCACCTGAGAGCTCGTTATGGTTGTCTGTGGCACACCGTTCAGCCCTTGTTTCAAGGACTTGTGAGGAGGACACACAATGGGGAGCCCCTACTCTGAGCAGCATTGCTTGGTGATATTCTTTAGCAATCTGTTGTTGATTGTACGGAAGCTTCACAGTGCGGCGGCACGGAACACAAGACAGGGCCACGAATTCTCGAAGGGAAATTTTAGGTTACTAGCAGTTGGCTTAGCAGCCTCGATGCGAAGGAATGCCGCACATTTGATGGTGGTGAATCTTTTCAGCGTGAGTATTTTCGTAGCATGGACATGCAGTTTGACTTTATATGTGATGTTGCGAGTCGCTGGCAGGTGTAATAATTTGTAAATATGTACGGAATATATGACTCAGATGGAGCCAATCTGATGTGTCGACTTCGGTGTGGCATTTCTAACATCTGGGAAATCCACATTTTTCGTCGTTCCATCTGCTCAGTTGTTTTCTTTGGCTATCCTGGTCACGCAAGTTCATTTGTGATGCGCATTCCTCGTGGCAGGGCATTTATGCAGGAAATTGATCGAGTGGATTAACAGGGGACTCGCCAGTGTCCCCCAATTGCGGCACCTCGCGGGGCGGCTGGAACAACAGTCCCTGACATCAGAGGGGATGTGGTTTGCTGCAGTACATGCATGCCTGCTGATTCTGAGGCAGCCGATTTGCTTCCGCACTAACGACCTAGATTCGCCACGAAACTATTGCTGAAAGTATATCAGTGAGGTATAAAGATATATATCTTTGTAATATAGTACATATTGCTGCCGTCAGGAATATGTTTACCTCCCGGCGTTCTGCAACAAGGTGTCTTGAACACATCGACTCCAATGGCTTTATGCTGTGGACACAAAGCTCTCAAAGTGCTGCTAGAGCAATCTGACAATGTACACGTATGTGCGCCACTGCTATAGTTCCAGGACTTGTGGCACGGCGATTGCAGCAATCTAAAAGGGGCATGCGATGCGCAACAGCCAGTGATTTAATAATAGCATATTTTGGGCTGCCAAGCAACAAATGATGGATACGGCTTTGCTCGTGCCAAGAAGGAGCTGATAGCTACCTACTCGGCCTCGCGTGCAAGATATTTTCATGGCGATGACAGCAACGGGGCCTTTCTTAACACAGTGCAGCCATGTCGCGGTTATCGCCATCGTCGACTGCAGCTGCCCCACACGAAAATAGCCGCTGCGAAAGGATTGACACGGAGGCAGCTGTACCACTAGTGTACGCTCTGCTCTGCAATTTCCCCTTAATTTGAAAAAAAACATGATGGCCTACGGGGGACTGGATTGGAGCGATCGCGACTCAACAAGTATTGGGCTGGCACTGCCGGTTCACATTCTCGCATGTGCGCAATTCGACGTTCCGGCGCGCCGGTTTGACTTCTGTCCCGAAAGTCCATCCACCGTCTGCTGCCAGACAGAATCTCGGCTGCACACTGCCCGCTTCCACTGCGCCCGGCCCAAAACTTCTCAAACCACGGCGAGGAGAAGCAGCTGCGGCCGCGTTTCCGGAAAGTCATTCCTGACGCTGTCGCTGTTTGTTGGAGGGAAAGCAGCACAGGACATCTCCAAGGTTGGGAAATGGGAACTCCAACAGGCGCGAAAGTGGCCGCTCGTGTAGCGCTAGTGGAACCAGAACTACACCAACAAGCTTCCCCTTCGGTCTTCATCGAATTCTGCAACGGTGGTCTGTGCTCGAAAAGCTTTTCGAAAGACAAACCCTTGGGGTTGTTCAGGACACTGAACTGCATTCACCAAGCGTCAATGGTGATTGAGTGCGGCAGCCAACTACCGTCTATCTCTGCGCGATTGGTTTTGAAAATGACGGAAAGTTGCAGGTGCTTTACCGAGGCGCTTTTGAGACTTTCGAGCAGCTTCATTCCAACTTCTTTCGCAATGCGGCAATTGCAGAGAAGTTGCAGCCATGGAAGCAATTATGAAGAAGCGTCAGGCAGAGCATGACGAAGCCTACGAGCGTCAGTGGAACAACGGCCTGGGATCGCATCACGCGGATTACGACCCCGAGGCGACAGGTGACATCGGGGGCTGTCGACTTCAGCACACTTTTGATCCCATCAGATCAACGCGATCATTCAATAGTGAAAATAAATGAGCAGAAATTCTTATTCTACACAACGGAGTGCGGTGATGTGTTCCATGCCAGAATATTTAGCCTATCGCCCTTCTGCCACACATGAGCTCATCGAATTTTGAGCGCCAGAAAATGAGTTGATACCAGATCAGCATATTTGAAAAATACGTAGAATAAGTAATAATCGCTACTGAATCCATTTGATTTACGTTTTACATGTTCAGAAATCATTGCACAGTCCTGTGCAAGTGAATGCGGTCAATTTCTCTCCACATGAAGTACGACCTGCAGATTGCCAATGGACTTAACCGCGTGACACATTTCTATTTACGTCTATCTACACGCAAAAATGGTTTTTACATTTTTGCACGTAAATAGGCGTGAAAAATGGGGGAAAATGGGCCCGAATCTCTTTATAGATGGTACATTCCGACGTAAATAGTCCAGGGAGTGGTAGCTAGACGAGTTGAAATGTGCAGAAAATGACTTTTCTTCTCGAGGACGTCGTTTCCCTTGCCTAGGGCGAGGTGGAAGCTGCGTTGCCGGTGCTTGAGGGGCTAGAGAACACATCATTGTTTGGGACGGCATAATGTAATCTAGGCATGTTGGCGAGCCGTAAAAATGCGCATATATGGCTGCAACAATGGCCACTTCTCTATTTATGCGTTTTTGCCACGTAACATGCAAACGCAAAAGTTGAGCCCAAAAAACGCAGACACCAAGCCTGCCAATGGGGATATAAACGTGGTTATCGAATACGTGCAATGCAGTAAGCACGACTCGGTTGAATTCCCAGGGGAAGGCGTGGTAAAGGCAGATCGGGCGACGGAAGAGCTGTACGTAGCGATTGTCAAGAACGACATAAAGGTGTGTCTGCCTATGACACAATATGCTGTTGCATATAACACATTGCATTCCTGTGCACTGTTGCATTGAATAAGTTGAATATTTTATGGTCGGCGCTAATCGCACTGTAACAGGTACGTTAGAAAGCTCAAAAACACCAGTCTGCGCCCAAATCGGGCGGAGATTGAGCTCTTGATTGTGCCAAGAAAACAGCAAACTATTGCAGGGATACAATGAAAAGTATGCAATTTGTCCCTTATACGCCTTTTGCGTACTTCAAATAACATTTGCGTTTGCAAATTTCCGAGGATCCAAGTTATCTATCGAATGCTCAAGGGAGCTTGGGACATAGGCTCCGAAATATCTATATCGCGAAAGCACCTATGAGAAGAGTAGGTTCTCATACGGAAGATTTTTTGAATAATGCAAGAATATCCGAAGACATTGCCAACATGGAAAAAATCTGAAACGTGTAAAGTAAAACCCAATTTGAAATTCTGAAATCCTCTAAGCAATTCGTTCGAGTCGCAATTATTCAATGATTCCAGCAGTTGGAATCATCAGTTACTAATGAAAGAACGTCCAACAGAGGGTGTACGACAAGATTGACGAGGGCGCCGACGTCAACTTCATGTTCGGGGAGGCCTATCGCTGCCCGGAGGGCTACACGCCCCTCATGGCAGCCGCCCATCGCGGGCGCCTGGAGTGCTGTCGGGCCCTTTTGCGAGCGGGGGCCGACCCAAACCTCATTAACACAGGTACTTTCTGTCGGGTGGTTGCATTGACCGATTTCGCAATAGGATTCATAAAAGCTCATGCTTTTGAGGACTTTTTTCTGCCGAAGGGGTTGGCATGCACACATATTCATGAATATTTGCGATATCGTGCACAGTTCTTTCGACATTGTTTGACATTCGCGCCCAATCATGTCGAAATAAGCGTGCACGGTGTCCTTCCCTGCGCGAAAAGGCAGAGAGTGTTACCTGATATATATACACATGTGCAACATCTCCAGTATCACTTTTGCATTTTCGCAAGCGATGTCGGAAAAAGTAGCCAATGCGTCTACAATGCCTTGCAACAACACCACGGTGTTTCGGACTAAGCATATCATTAATGATGCTCCCCTGATGCGCAGCGAGAATGTTACAGCTGGCTACCTGTCGTGAGCTACCTTGGTCTCTAGAGTCGTTATTTCGCCCAATTCGATGCTATTCACTTCTCTAATTTGCTCTGAATGACTTGTGTTTCAGGTTTCGGTAAACAAAATCGATGGGTAGTTAAGATAAGCATTCCCTTCTCACTGTCTGAATACACCATATTTACGACGCTAATGCGATGCAATTTGGACACAAAGTGGTTCCATCACTGTGACAGCGATGGCATGAATATAGGCGGGATGCCATCAATTAATGTCAAGTGGCATCATAGTTGGCGTCGGAAACATGTCGTTATCTATTGGCGTCTGCTTCCATAGCGACGCGCACCATTTTGGATTGATTGGGACCAGGAGGCGACCTCCCCATCTTTTGGGCCATCGACGGGGGCATCGAAATCATCAAGCTGTTCGTCAACTACGGGGCCGACCTGAACGCCCGCACGCCCGACGGGTGGACGCCCCTGAGCTACGCGGTGGCGAAGGGCAAGTACGGCCCCGTGGAGGAGAAGGGCGTGTACCCAGAGGACGTGCTAAAGTACTACGGGGCGAGCGAGGTGGGCAGCGGGCCCGTGGCGCGCGGGGTCAGGAGCCCGAGGGAGAGCTACGACCCGGCTGCGGATGGGTTCCTTAGGGAGAGGGGGAACTACAAGGACCCCATACCCGCGCCGTGAAATATCTGAAGTATGCTTCAGATATAGGAGGAGGTGGATGGCGGACATTTTTTAAGAATCTACTTCAGATTCTTCAGATACGTATCTGAAGTATCTAAAATAACTGAAATGTCCGATTCAGCTTCTACTGGTACAAGTGGTGATTTGTGGTCCGAGGGAAGTCCTGTGTATGAGGGCTTGTTCTTGATGGGATGAGAGCATCTTGAAGCATAGGAATTGAACGTGCTGTATGCGGGGACCAACGAAGCTGCCAAGGGAAAGGGGGCAGTCTAGGGCAGTAGAATCTCGCGGCGCTTTGTGGCTTCCATTGGCGTCTCCTGGCCCAGACCCGCTCCATTGGACTTGATCATCCTGAATTGCAAGGCAGTACATTGTCAAGTTTTGGCGATGCTTATACAGGAGCGATCACTCGCAGATCATTCATGACCCCACCCAAAGAAATTTGATGGCAATTGCCAACGCCCATACTGCATTGCAATGGCCGGCGCATCAACAGCTTGCCCTTTTTGATCATATATCATTGAAGGAGCTGCTATGATGGAGAACTGCACATTTAGACGCTGGGCGCATACACGTGTCGGAACCGGTATCGGTGGTCACCGGTGACGTTATGGGTGTGCCAATATACCTGCGAGGACTACTCAATGTCATTCGGTTCCAAACCCGACTTGGAATATCTTCTTTTAAGCCACAACGCTCTCCACATGCGACCAATCTCCCATCCTCACGCTGGACAAGCTGTTGCCATCACTCGCTGTGTCGAGCCATACCAGCGCCACCAAAGGGTCTAACCCATTGGTTGCATTGATATCGGCGCAGAGAGCTCAGTCGCTGTGTTATCACACTCATGGGAGAGAAGCTGTAAATTTACAGCATATCTTCGACGAGTATGGCAACACAACGGCTGAGTGTTCTGCGCCGATGGTAGCAGCTGTTTTTCGTAACGCTCGTATATTGACATGAAGTGGGAAATATGATGTCTTGCTACTAAGAAGATGTATGGTAAGTGAGTACTCCCAGTAAGTAGGTACTGCGTCTGTTTTGGTGCGCTCAACGTCAAATTCGAGGCTTGTCCGATATCCATCATTTCCAGTTATGGCGGCAACAAGGGGTTATGGAGCTCATAGAGCACGAATTATTGTCGGCTCGCAGCGGGCTGGTCAACGCGGGCTAGTTCGCCGTCACGCCAGTGGAACGCGCCCCCTATTGATATGACCTACTTGATGGTGTTTGAGGTCCCAAGCCCCAAGCCCCAAGCTGGAGGCGACTTTCAATCATCGAAGGGAGTACCCACCGGTTTAAGGGCAAATGTCTTGATCAATTCACTAATTAAAAACAGGCCAAAATAAACGGTTTTGAAAATCGTTTACTGTGTAAACTACTGAAAATCCTGTAAAACTTGTGTTAAATTGTGTATTTATATCATAAAATAGAACCAAACCGTGTAATACCGATTGAGGGAGTGCACATGAATTTTGGACGTTTTGAAAAGTTGTTGCGCGATTCTTGCGCGGTTCGAAACCATGTATTTTGGCCGATTTCTTACTTGTGACGTCAGGTCGAATTTGCCCACGTCTTCCCTCGTTTGCCCTCTTCAACAGCCACGCCCCCTTCACCATCATCAGTCATTTTTACATAGCAAGGCCAGGGGGCGGCCGTCAGCTGCTTATTTTGCCTGAGCAAAGCAGCGCCCATGATCAGTTCATGGAAATCTAATGAATGACATAAAACAATCCAGAAATCCATCAACTGTGTTACCAAAAGCAACGTTGGTCGAGGGCCAGTGTGCATGTACCGTGTAGCATCCTTGGGGCATATAATTAACTATCCTGTTAATGAGTTTCTGCCTAGGACGACGATGGGTGGGCGCGGATCGGCCAGTCTGGGCCGTTCCGTGACTTTGGCCAGTTTGGGGGCCATCACTAGGCTGGTTTCTGTCACCCCTGTACTCGGGGTCAGTTCTGCCCGGCGGATCCAAGGGCAGTTGGGTTGAGCCTTGTACCTTGGACGCAGCCAAGGGGACCGGTCAAGCTGGCCCTTGGGTTTGGCGGGGAGTTTGGCGGCAAGTGGGAGCGGCTATTTAGGCGCGACCCTTGGCGCCCCCCTTTATCTTGTTTCGCACCCGCCCGGCCCACCCTAATAGAGTGAGTTCGGTTAGCTGTGGGATGGAGAGGGAGTTGAGTACGAGGAAAGGGGAGCTGATTCTGGGTTGAGTCACCATCAGAGTGGCATTGAGTACTATGCGAAGCGAGGGCACGTTCAAGTGGGTCGCCTATCGGGTCTTGTTTTAGTAAGGTGAAGGACACCAAACTGTGTGCATGTAATGTATTGTCGTGTGGGGAACACGGGGGGGGTTGAAGGAGACCGGTAAGGCAGAAATGGAAAGAACTGTCCTCTGCACACCCACTTCCCACGCGCGAGACCCAGCAGTGTCAGCCGCCCGCCCTCTCGACGCTCGATGGCACCGCTGGCCGTCGGCGCCGGGTCGGCTCCTCGAGCCGCTCAGTTCCGGCCCTGCATCGACATCCACAAGGTGCGGTTGATGCTGTGACACCCATCGCGCGCCACGGGGACACACAGCGTCGCCGAAGGATTCTTCACGCGCCCATGTCTGCCGCGGAACAGGGCAAGGTGAAGCAGATTGTTGGGTCCACGTTGAGAGATCTGGATGTGGAGAGGAGGTGAGGAGGAGAACTCTGCTGCAATGAGCTGCAAAGCTACAAATCTCTCAAGCGTCCTCTTGCGAGTGCACGCGACCGGACGAACAATTGGAACAGCGCTTGTGGGTGTCTTTGAACCGGTCGTCGCCTGCAAGGGGTGGGTGCCGGCCGTGTTTTGTCACGTGTGGGCAAGTGGATTCAATGGCGTTCGCTTTTGCCGATCGCCAATCATGTTGTGTTTGGTTGCGGATGATTGGGTGGGTGGTGCCTGCCGCTGTTTTCTTATTTAACCATGTAAACATTTGCCGCAAGCGCAAGTATGCCTGCTTTGAGCAGCTGCAACACGTCCACAGCGTAGAATCTCTCATCACCTGTTTGGGGCTGACAGATGGAGCCCAGAGCTTAAGGGTGGGAGAGTGGCTGCGATGATAGACCGCTCCATGTGGGTGAATCTTGCTTGACAGAAAGAACCTATCATCAGATCCCTCTACCAATACGTCATCGCTGCTGGGTGCACTTACCCATCACATAGTGTTTGAGCCAGCATGCATGGAGTGGATCCACTGACACTCAGATCACCTCCTGGGGGCTGAGCATGTGAGGATACACATACGTCGTTAGATCACCTCCTGGGGGCTGAGCATGTGAGGAAACGCATACGTCGTTGACGTTTGTGCTCTGAAAGTACTCAGGTATTCTGTTGCATGGAGACCATCCTGGTAGCGCAGCACCAATTTGTGCACACCATGTCAAGATTGTGTTCATTACAGTCAAGCGAGGTGGTAATCCCACTTTTCCTCCACACTCTGGGAGGGAGATATAGCGGGCACCCCTGTGCACACCATGTGCATAGCCAACAACAAAGCCACCACAAATTTCCCATCTGGAAGGAGAAGTTGAGGTGGTTTGTGTGGTGTTCTGTGCACCAGGAAATCTGGGGAGAATTTAGTCACAAATTTTGTGTCCGAGAATCCGCCATCTTGGTTTTCGGATCTTTATCACCAGGATGGCCTCACAGGTGGTCACGTCATCATGCTTGGGCCTGATGAGGAGAATAGGTAGGATCAAAAGTTTCAAGGCCTGATGTCTTGCCCAACAATATGTCCCATTGCTGAGCCAGCTATGGCGGCAACCAGTTTTTGGGACTGCCAAAATGTAGCAAAACACTCTACATGTTCTTTGGAGTTGCCAGGATTGTAACTGCGTTACTGTGGTTTACATTACTGCAACGGGCCTGGGTACTAGCTGCCAGAGCAAGTGACCTGGTATCCTTTTGAATAGTGACACAGAGTTCTCAATCAAATTCAGGTGTGCTGGCATCGCCCTGCCATCCCAATATTCTCTGTAACGCATCACTGCCTGCATTTAAGTTTGGCGCTTGTCAAATGGCGTTTTGCATTGACAGAAAAGTAAATACACTGAGCAGATTGTTGCTGTCCCATGGATGCATCTTTGCTGCAATCGATGCAATTTTTGAGCTCTTGAAAACGATGCAATTTGGGGTGCAACCAAGCTCTATTCAACAACATCTCTTGTTCAGCAAATGTGGCAGGCTTGTCAGCAACCTGATGCCGCAACCTGGGTCACGAACAGTAATGTGTGAAATCTCGATGTCATACACATAGCGTCCTATGCTATTGGAGTTGAAATGAACGTTGTACATCGGGTGGCCCCTGGGACAGTGCATCCACCACCTCGTTGAGCTGCATAACAATTAACCCTTGAATTCACCAGAAAAAATTGTGACGTGGTGAAAATGTGTCTTGTTAAAACGGGGGAGGCACATAGAAACATGAATACTATGCAATACCTATCAACAAACGGCTTCCGATGTACCCAATAGTTGCAAGGGCAGTGGGTGACTTGTCACACTCATGACAAATGGAACCAATGTAAAATGTGCCCATTGACGGGCATGTTCACCGTGGTTCTGAAGGTCGGCTGCCTGCTCTGCTCTATCTGCGTGGCCCGGCGGCCTGCAGGTTGGAGGCGGCATCACCACAGAGTTGGCCCCAGCATTCCTGGATGCGGGTGCCTCACACGTCATTGTGACGTCATACGTCTTTCGAGATGGAAGGTTAGACAAACAGCGGCTGCGACAACTGGTGTGTGCGTTTGGCTTGGTGACAAGGGGATGGTATGCAAGATATCAATAGCAGTGAATTGGGGCCAAGCACACAGAATTTGTGAAGTGTTAATGGACACTGTCCCAGAATTTGCGACGTGTGGATAGATCGGTCCCTTATGTCCCCAGCTTCCATCCCATGTATGTTAAGGTATTCATCGACTGCATTTGCTAGCATTGGCAATGTGAGCCCAGGCACCCGTGAGGCGAATAAGGATAATTCTGGAATCCCCAATCAACTCCTTGTATGCACGGAAATTGCAGCCCGTGCCACCTTCAGTTGAAGTGAGTCAGGGGGTTATTCATGAAATTTGCATGGGTCACGTAGCCACTGGCTATTCTGAATAGCACTTGCACTGAATCAGTACACTGGTAAAAAAAGGGCTAATAAAACAACCTCACAATGTGGTGCCATTGTCATTTGTGGCACATGACCAGTACCCAATTCTCGAACGTCCAGAACATTGCAAACAGGGATCGCACACGCTTGAAGTATTGAATATTGGACCTCCTGCACTGTGTTTGAATATTCTCATGTACCCTCAACTTTCCTCGAATCTCCTCGGGTATCCTTGATGCGTTGACCTTGTGATCGGCATTAGGCTGGCAAATGATATACCACTGTTGTGCGCACAGGTTGACTGCGTGGGCCGTGAGCGTATTGTGCTAGATTTGAGCTGTCGCTTTCGGGATGGCAACTATTGGGTGGTCACGGACAGGTGGGCAAGAACGAAAGTTGGGGAGCAAATGTTTCTGTGTTTTCCTTTGCTCTCAAAGGACTAATGATACAAAATATGATATATGCCTCAAGTAACACATAAATGCAGTCAATACACTCGCGGCTGTGAGCAGTGCCCGACCTATCCCGTGATAGGCGACAGATCAGTGTTCGCCATGCTCGGGTACTGCCAAAGCATGGCATACTCATCCAGGGCATGAGTTCGTTGCAAATTTGCGAGCAGGTGGCAGCGGTTCAGCGAGCTCGCAGTGACAGGGGACGTGCTGGAGGACCTGTCTGCCAGCTGCTCCGAGTTTTTGGTCCACGGTGTGGATGTGGAAGGCAAGCAATGCGGTGTGGATGAGCAGCTTGTGGGCCTGCTGGCGGAATGTTGCCCTCTGCCGGTCACCTATGCGGGAGGCGTCAGAGACATGGTGAGTCCTGTCGGGGTGCGCATGTGCCCTCTCGCAACAGCCCAACTGCTTAAGGTTTGCCGAACATGGCGGGAAAAGAACGGCTTTCCTGAAGCGGTTGACGGACAGCGAGGCGCACGTCGCCAAGAATACGTACAAGTGTGTATGTCCTGGAAAACATTCCGTGCTCTAGCCCATTTCCTGGGCATCGAAAGATGCGTTGCTGGGGATGCAGTACGATATCATATCTAGGATGATTCTGGATATGACAGGCGCATATCCAGGACGTGGGATGAAAAGTCACCATGCCTTGGATATTGAGTATCGTCGGCCACGTTCTATGATATGCACGATATGGGCGAGAATGCGGAACTTTCTCCAACGCAGGACAGTGCATCAGACCTGTCACGCGACCAGGGCCACACATTTGCCGCACCTTGGAGGTCGAATTCTGACACATTTGTTGACAATCACCTGATCGCATTTTGCCATAGGCGACGACCCCAGGCCTGTGCACAATGAAGGCGTTGGCGTGCCTTATTCTGAGGGTGAAAGAGTTTCCCCATAGCTGCAGTACAGCGGCTGCAATCCATTCGACGCCAAGATGTTGATGTTGGCATTTGCATCGCATTTGAAAACTGTCAGTGCAACATGGTGCAACGCGCCGGGCTCAGTGACTGCTACTCACCGAAGGGGAACCTGTGATTCGGCGAGTGGTGCAGTTATCCAAAAACCGAGAAGGAATAACCAGGCCAAATCAAGGGAATGATGAGAGAATGGTGCGGCAACTTGTGTGAATAAACTGGGCTTCCTATTTTGCCCCAGCGAAGCAGCGTCTATGATTACCTTATTGAACTGGAATCTAATGTAAACACAAACAAAGCCTATGAACTCCTTAACTCCTAATGCCAAGGAGCGATTGTCGGCGATAACAAATCAATAAGAAGTGTCCTCGCCAGTTGGCGTGCAGGAACCGAAGCAGAAAGTGATTTGGCATTGCGAAATCCAAAAAGACAAGAGTGGCTTCGACGGACGTTATCATAGGCCTGGCAGCGGAAATGTATCTCGCCTTCTGGAGCCAAATGACATAAAGGACACAATCGCCTTGAACAGTCTGGAGTTTATTGTCGTGGCTGGTGTCGTTGCTGCTCCACCTCCAGAAAGTGAACCCTACAACCTCAGTGCCTTGTTCCGTAAAAAGCGATGACGATGAACAAAGCACAGCGGCATGCCAAAGTTGACTTACGGGGACAATTGATGGAAAATGTCCAGATGGAGCCGACAGAACTTCCTTTACTCTGGAAATGTCGCATGTAAGGGGGAAAAAGGAGCTGACAGTGTTTCGGTGAACAGCAGCGGCGCAAGATATGCTGCCAGATGCAGCTTCAATTTTCCCAGTGCATTATTGCCAACTGATGAGTCGAACACATGTGCTGCAATCGCAGGACGATCTTGACCTAGTCAAGCACGCTGGGCGAGGGCGTGTAGATGTGACAGTTGGCAGCGCTCTCGACATTTTTGGCGGATCACTTAGGTATGCGGACGTGGTGAGGTGGCACAATGAGAGCCAAAGGGAGGCTGCTGTGCCGCAGCAATCTTGAGAATGGAGAGACAGCGAATTTGTTCAGTGCATGACGCATTTGGTGGAACGACGCTGTCGGCCTTGCGATTTTGTGCTTCGCGACCCTCGCCAAGTACCGTGGCTAGGGTGGATCAGGTAATGTCCACAGGGAAAAGAAGAAAAATGTTGCAGGAGTTGTGTTGAATTCCTTTTGAGTTCAGCTGTACTTGCGGTTGGTGTTGGGTGCAAGAGCAATCCGTGAAGCAGTGTTCCATCCCTTTTGGAGTTCTTTGAGTGTGCAAACAATGCTTTTCACCAGATTGCATGCTGCAAGGAAACGCGCAAGTGTAGACATGTGACTACAATTTTTTAAACGGACGAAATGAGCCCAGGCGTCTTCTAGTAGATTGGGGCCCGCTGAAGCTCAAAATATGTGAAGGCATTGAGTTTTCCAACACGCACTGGCTGCACACATCGGCCTCACGCCGACCACCCACAACGCGATGTCCATCCGCCTGCGAGCGCTTTGAAGAGGGTGCCATGAGCACAGACATGCAATGGAACTCACCAAGATGTCAGACGGGCTTCCGCGCTATAGACACTGTACGTCACTTGCACATCTGTGAGCGCTGCGGTAGGGCAACGCAGCCAAGGCAGCCCAGTGTCCAAGGATCGACCCTTGGACATTGGAGCCTGAACTTTTAGGTGTGTCACCATTGATTCTTGTGGTGGTGGTGGTGGTGGGTAGGGGGTGGGGTGGGGGGTGGGGGGGTGATGGAAGGCCATATGATGCTAAGAAATAGTGCAATTGCCTTGAAGGTATATGTCGATTGATAATCGGCATGATGCTGAGAAGAGGCCCAAACCGTTCCTGACCTGTTCGGAAACCTCCGTCGAGCAGTCAAGGGTCCCCTTATTATTCCGATAGACAGCCTCCAGTACTGTCCTCATCTCCTGTAATCTCTTCTAGTGGTCATTCCATACTTGTCAGCGCCGGGTCAGCGCATCGTCGAATGGCAGCAGTTGGTGCAAGGGCACTTGGCGACATGCGTCTCCACCGGCCTATGGTTGCAGTCAATCAGCCACTGACTACGCTGGCGCTATAGCCTCGCCAAGGTAGCTGGCCTTTTACGACATGTGCTGCTCGTGGACGTTTCGCACACAGAGATGTGGCCCGCAGACGAAGCAAAAGACTTTGGCGTGAACTACAACATCCAAAAGCAAGGTTTTCGCGCATGAAACACACTACAGGGCTTGAATAAATTGTTCGTCAGCTCCATCTACGGCACCTTGCCGGGACACACCACACCCGGCCTATTGTACTCGACAACACATACACGCACAGACGTCGTCCTCCCTAACCTAACTCCCACGCTTGAATGCACAGATTGGGGGCAGCCCGCCACCCGCCCAGCACCACGGCGCCCCACGTGAGGGGCCTTATTGATTGCTGCATATGGAGAGGCCTGGCGGCTCTTGCATCGACGGGCTAAACTACACACGCAAGGGCGCGCCTGAAGAAGCGGCCGTGGCCCCAACCACCGACACGGCACCCACTGCGGCACGGTTCCAACAATAAAATCAATCATGTCATCCCTGCCTCCCTCCCCACCGTCCTGCTGCCCTTCTTCGCCCACACCTCCTGCCACCATCCCGCGCCACGCCCATTCGCCGGCCGACCCGCAGGGCCTCCTGCTTCTCCCAAGTTTCTCCCCTCCTTCCGTCCCATTTCCGCCCACCTCTGCTGACGGGCCCGTCGGGCGCCCGCCGCGTCGGCACCAGTCCACCGCGCCGCAAACACCGCCTTCGCCCGCTATCCTCCCCTTCAAATTGAATTCAAATTGAGTCCAGTCCCGCGATCGATTCCAGACTGACCTTAAGTTCTCCAGCGGCTTCGTTTTCAGAGAATACGATCCCAATTCTCCCAACCGAATTCATACCCAGCCTGGCTCCTGCCTCCTCCAAGCGAGCTCAAACTGAGCCCGACTCTTGCCTCCTCCAAATGCGTTCAGATTGAACCCGACTCTTGCCTCCCTCCCGCTGACGTCGGTTCGCCCTCCCCTTCATCCTGGGCCAAGTCCCAGTCGTCGTGTGTGGGCACCACCGTGAAGTACTTCCGGATCTCCTCCACAAAGCGGGTGCGGTACGCGTTCGGGCTGATGATGGTCGGCTCGCTGCCGCCCTCGCCCAGTATGCCACTGGACTTTATGATGGTTTCGATCTTCTTGTCCAGTGTGTACTCCCGCACGAAGTCGATGATGCCCACCACGATCTTGGTGCGCTCCTTGTCCAGGCCCAAGATGAGGGAGTAGTCCATAATGGCCAAGTCGGCCAGGAACTTGCTGTCGCGCTTCAGCGCCTCGGACAGGCGCTCCAGGTTGCGGTGGTCCACCAGGAGTGGGGGCGCCTGAGCAAATAGAGGAACACAAAGAAAGAATTCAGTGATGAATCCGTAAATGAATTCAGTGCGAATTCTGTACATCACCATCATCATCATCAAAATCCATCAATTAGATTTGTCACACGATGACCAAACACAGCCCGTGCACTTGATGGACGATGATGAGCGAGAACACCAAGCAGAGGGTCTACTTAGAATCGCTTATTCATGGTCCCAAAATTCTGTACATGAATTCAGCAAGTGATTTCAGAGGCTCCCACATAGATTTAATTGGGGTTCTGAGTGTCAACTGCCAGTGGACGCTGTGCACCACTTGCGAAGGCAATCGAGGTAGCAGCATCGAAACATCAACGGCCTCTGTGTTTTGTGGACGACACTGGCGACTTCCAGAAACGTGTTCAGCAAACGGATGGGCCAGCCAGTGGAAGGGTCTGGTCAAGGTATCTTCCAGGTTATGGACGTTCACCCCTTTTGTGGCCCTTCGTCAGCACACCGAGTAGACAGGCCTTTTTGGACATTCACGAGCATTCTGGAAATCCGAGTTGGGTCAAAGCTGCCCGGCATCGCCCTTGTAATTTGCGGTGGACCTCCTACTGCCTATCTGACAAACGAATCAACGAACTCAGCCTGCCTACACACATCACCATAATTGTCCGTTTCAAGAAACTGGGATCCATCCGCAAAAGGGAGGGTTGGCGATGAGAACGGGCTGAGAAGTGCGAAATGACAGCAGATACAAAGGCAACCCCCAAGGCCAAACCCCCTGCACACATGCAGCTTTCCCCGCAATTCGAAACTCCAGGAAGGCAATTGGAGGGAAGAGGGGGAGCAAAAACAAATCAAAGACAAAGGGGAAAAGAAAGCAAGAAAAGAGGAAAGAGCCCCTCCCCCCACGAAAACAGACACTGAGAGGGGCTCGAACGAAACCTGGAGGTTGTGCCGCCGAAGGTTATTGTCCAGGAAGACGGCCTCCTCGCCCTTGGCATGGCTGCGCTCGGCGTCAGGGTTGTCCCGCCCGCGCTTGGAGCCCTTCAGGTCGTACTTTTTGATACAGGTGCAGTTGTAGAACACGTTCTCCATGATGAGCACCGTGCGTTCCCAGTCTTCCGTTCTCGACTTCAGGGACACCTACAACACGTGAAATTCTTCTTTCGTCACTAGTTGCCAGTGGTCAGCAATGTTTATCAACGTACTACATTAAACGTGCAATAAATCAACATCCAATATCACTATCAGTTATTACTATAATCTCAATATTACTATCAATTACATTAATCTCAATACTAATATCAATTATTCATTCGTTCGTTCATTCACTCAAGTATTCTTTTGTTCAGCTGTTCATGCACCACAACTGTCCATTGTTTGCATCGCTCACCGCATGCACCAAACGGCCCCAAACCATGATCATCAGCCCATGCCCGATCCCTCTCCGCGGCAAGCTGCAGACTGAAAGCTTTAGTCAACGACGACTTGAAGATAATCAACACGGTTTCAGGAACAGGAATAGCAATTGTGGGAAGTCAGCCCTTTCCCAGTCGTGCACGGTTATGCTTGTTCTGTCGTCATGTGGATGCGTCATTTGAGGAAACGACCAACCTGAAATACGCCCAAGATCTTGGCGAGGCAGATCTCCCGCTGCCCATCAATCGCGTCATCTATGTACTTCAGGTAGTTTGGCGCCAGGTGCTTCAAGAAGGAGTCACGCTCCGTTGTGGACATCCCCTTGATGACGTAACGCTCGTCCATGGTGCGTCCGAAGTAGGCCTTCGTCTTGCCGCCTCGTGCCTTCCACCTGCACACAGCATGTCACATTCCATCACACTCTATTCTATTCTATTCTACTCTATTCTATTCTATTCTATTCTATTCTATTCTATTCTATTCTATTCTATTCTATTCTATTCTATTCTATTCTATTCTATTCTAATCTATTCTATTCTATTCCATTCCATTCCATTCTATTCCATTCCATTCTATTCCGTTCCATTCAATCCAATTCTGTTTTCTAAGCCGTACTGTTATCACAATGTCAGAATCCGTGACACGTTCGTCATGCACACATGAAATACTGCTGTCGTGCACTCATCACAGTACATTAGAATTTTGAAAACCGTCACATTGTGACGTTACTGCGCAGCAGCATTGCTCCACAACTTTGCCCCAGAGAATAATCAACTGTTTGTGACACAATACGTCCTTCCGCTGCATCCAATCTCCGAACATCGCAGCAGCAGTTGACAGCCCGTCTCCCAGGGGCTGACAGGGGAGTCCGCAACAAGTCCACATGGCCTCTTCTAAAGACTAGGGGAAATCCCCATTCCACACACACAACCCATCCCACCCCACACCCTGCTTGCCACCTTTGTCATAATATGAACAGAATATGAATATATGTGATAATATGAATACTACTATATATTGGATGATATACTATAGAATGTCCTTCTAGCCCCCTTCGTCAAGGGAATCGCCCCCACCGATAGCAAAAGCACCATGCAGGCAGCAGCTACCTGCAGCCTTACCCTGCTCGCACGCATCACTCTCAGGCTGCCCCTTGGGCTGATGAACATCAGCACCCCAAGCACAGCGCCACCATTCGGATCAAACTCAACACGCACTGACCTGTTGAAACACGATCCTTCGGATTGACATCTAATTTATCAGCTCGTCCTCATTAATTACCAGTTAATTGCTAGTTAATTACGTAGTTCACTATTTATTGATTGATTAATTAGTTAGCTAGTTATTTGATGAATTGATTTGCTAATCAATTCATTACTTTTCCTACGAAGTAACCAACTATTCAACTAATTATTTGATCAGTTAGTGTTACTTGACGGTTGTTGAGACCGTGCAGGAAATGGCAACCGTTCGGCGGTCCCACTCACAGTTTGCATCTGGAGAGGCTCATGATGAACGACTTCTCGCCCCCTGGGATGCACCTGCTCCGCAGCTTCGCGAACTGCGGCGCAAAGTACGCGACCACCTCGAACTTGGCCTTGCTCAGCGGCATCATCTCGAGGGCGTCGTCCTCGAAGCGCTGGCTGATGTGCGCGGGGTGCCAGTAGGCGCCATCGGTGCTGGGCACGGGCAGCACGCCCTGTGGCACCTCGCCACTGCTGGGCTTGCCGTCCCAGCTGCACCGCCGGTCATGTGCCATGCCATCGGGGCCGGCTTCTGCGGCACCATGTAGTGCCTGCATCGCCGCGACTTCCTGGCACAGCGTGAACTTGCACTGTTGACATCTGTTCTTTGTGAGCACTGGACAGCACTGTTGAAATCACATCTTGCAGCAAACGGCATGCAGTTAAGAAATAAGAAGATTAACGAATCCAAGGTGCTGATCTTTCGCTGTGCCTGTACCTTCAGGCTGCGCCAGACCACGTTCATAGCCATGGTGATTCTCGACTTTTGATGCGTTTTAAACTCAACATATTGGATGAAATGACAAGAAGAAAACGCGTGCTTGCCCCTCTCTGGGGATGGAACCTTGCCGGTCAACGACTTCCACGGTGCAAAGATACATTTACTTGCAATAACAATTCCAAAACAAGGCCAATAACAGCATTATTCATTTTTCATTTAAGGTTCATTTATCATTCAAGTTTGTCATCAACATTCTACCATAAATACAACAGGCAAGGAAGCACAGGACAGATTGCCGGAGACAGGCGCCGTCGCCTTCACATTCCGCCCCACAGCGTTGTACTGTGTTGTATTAACCCCACATCAATAAATTCTATCGTTGCGTTTTTGCTCCGCATGTTTTTTCAGAGCGTTCTTTATTCTTTGATTGTTGCTCCGCAAAAAGTCCATATAATCTTGCTCCGCGAAAAAGGCCAAGCGTTACGTCGCTGTGTGGAAGGGTTTCAAAAAAAAAAACACGGACCCAGAGGTCCCCGGGGCCCACCTGTTGCATCTTCTTCTGGAAGGATATGGACGCCAGCACGTGCGCGATGATGCTCCCGGGCTCGTCGTCGAACACTGGGATGACCACCTCGTCCCCGCCCGACGTGCACTGGCCCGCCGTGATCAGCGACCTGCCGCTCAGGAACACCTGACCCACCGTCAACGGCACCATCCCGGGCTCGGACGCCCTCGCCGTCCGCGGCGTCTTGGACAGGAAACTGTTCGATGCCTGGGTCGCGATCTCCGCCGGCTGGGGTTGGTCGCCGGCGCCCTTGCCCCCATCCACAACCTCGCTGCCCACGTCCGTCAGTCCCGAGTATCCAGACACCAGCCTCCTCGTCAACTGATGCACGAGCGGCTCCTCCCTAGGCGAGAATGGATCCGAGGAGCAGCGTCTGTGGGACGCCCCCCCCTCTCCGCAGTCTCCCAGGTCCGCCGAGGAGGACTCCACAAGCGCCTCCCCGCCCCTGAACTTCTCCGACTCCGAGCCGTAGATGTCGATCAGGTTGCTGGCGCTGGAGTTGCGCACCATCAGCTTGCGGGCCCCGTCCTCCCCGACGGGCACGGCCGAGGCCCGGCGCAGAACACCGCCCGATCCAAGGTGGTCGATCTGCCCCGAGTCGTCGAAAGATTCGTTCAGTTCCACGGCCGCCTCCCCCCTCCTGGCCGCCCGGCAGTCGCCCCCGTCCGGGGAGAAGGGCCGGATGAGGTATGGCGGCGCGGCGAAGGGCGACCGCAGCGGCACCCACCCCCCTTCCTCCTCCCCCATCTCCGAGATCTCGCTGCCGATCGTCAGGTCGCTCGTGCTGCCGCCGCCCCCCGCGGGGCTGCCCAGCCTGTGGGACCTCACGACCGAGTCCGCGTCCGGCGTGGACGTGCGGATGGACCCCTCCCCGTCCGCCGCGTCTCCGCTGCAGCGGGGTTCGATCGCCTCCCTGGCGCCGTCGTCGTTGTAGGCTGAATCCTGGCATCTGCGCTCCATGTCACTCGCGCTGTCGCCATGCGGGGCCACATATTCATCGGGTGCGCTCCTCTGCAGCGCGGGTGACAGGTCAGGATCCGGGTCGCCGGCCTTGGCGGCGGCGGTGGGCGGGTTTTGGGTGGGGTCGGACATGAACTTGGCCCAGGCCAGGACGTTGACGGCCAAGTCCTTGCGCAGGCCGTTGAGCTCCAGGGCGCAGTCCAGCAGGACCTCGTCGAAGTTAAAGAAGTTGGAGCGCACGCCGATGCGGCCTGGAGGGACAGGACAGGGGGGAGGGGTGTCAGGTCAGAGGGAACGGGAAGCGCTAGGAGATGTTCTGCCCTGAGGATGTCGAGCTGGCCTGGGTCGAACGGGTCCATGATTTGCGCGGGATCGCGCGGGGTGGGTGGGAAGGGGCTCATCCGAGCGAAACTGGGCGGGGTTGCGCTCAACCGCGCCGCAAGCGAGCCATCCAGAGCCATCGGAGCGCGCTGGGAGAAACGCGACTGCCCCCGTGGCGCTGCCCTGCGCATGCCGTGGCTTCTACTCCGAAACAGGTATTGGCTGGAGCAGCGGAGCGAACAAGCTCCGTTCTGAAGGGCACTTTGGTGACGCAATCATTAACCCACACATTGGTGGGGTGGGCGGGTGGGTGGGCACGTCCATTCCCAGCTAACTGCATCTTATCTACTGAAGGTACAGGACTGCTCTCTCAAGGCACAGGGTTGCAAGAGATGTTGGTGACCCCAACATGAACACAATTCAGTGTTCCAGAAATCCTATGTGTTTGCAACAAGCGTCGTCAACAGATCGAACTGCACTTTTGCCCAATTCGGCATGCCTGCCAAATCAGCTGTTCACCAGGTTGCACAGCGAACAGCAAGCAGCAGCCTCTGCCCCTACGCCACAGCGGCCTGTATGCTGACATACAATGCAAAGAACACCCAGAGGCGTGTTGACAACTGTCCCATGTGTAATAAATTTCGCACTGATGTCACTCGTCTTGCTCACATCCCTTTTTGTTCAGTTCAAAGTATTCTCTATGGGGAGGTGAAGAGGTATCTGGCCAACGTGCCGCTGCCATGCCTTGCCACTGTATTTTCCTTCCTTCGATCATGTCAACAGAAGCAATTGGCTGCATATCAGGTGACTCACCCTTCCTTGCTTGCCGTATAATCCGCTCCAGCTTGTCAGTGAACTCGGTGTGCTCCTGGTGTATGTCCCTCACCAGTGTCTTGTGTACGTAGCTCTCTCGGGATGCGTGCCCATCTCCTGCCCGCTCCTGCGACACCTGCAGAGCATGCTCGACCGCAGTGTACGCCTCGTTCGCTTCCTGCAGACAGCAGGCCACAAGCATGTCAACAACAAGAACAACAGAAATTGATATAGTTGAAGCACTACTACTGGAACAACCACTTGCAGCTGCAATCAGTGCTACCCATTGAGCCAGATGTTCCTTGGATCCTATCGTTCTTCACGCATTGAACATTGGACACCCACTGCATCTTTCGCAATTGGCAACGCCTCCAAGCTGCAACTGTTTTGTTTGCAATAGCATACTGGAAGTCCTCATCCATGGAATTTCACATCCACCACAATCTGGCAGGTGCAAGTGCAGTGCGTTTGCCACAGTCTGACAATCCAAGAGTTTGACACCATCAACGCACGTGTGCACACCTGCATGAGCTCGTTGGCACTCTCCATCATCCACAGCAACTGATTGTTGTTGCAGTAGCTCAATTCCTGTGGGGGAATGAGCACTTCATATGGCTGAAATCGGTCCTGATACACGCACGCCACTGTGCGCCCGTAGCCAAAGTACCGCACAAACTCCAGGTGCAGCTGCCTGTCAAAGGCCTGCAGAAAATTGGAGTTGCACGACAGGTCCAGGAACTGCCCGAAGGACAATCGCATGGCATCGGGAGACAGAGGTATGCGGCGGACTGAGCCCAGTGGGCACTTGCCCAGGCCCTTGGGCCGCGCCCAGAACCACAGCTGCCCGGGACCCTGCAGCTCCTTGTCGGGAGGCAGGGAGACGACAGACATTGTGATGCGCATTCCGCCGTGCAGGAAGGTCCTCACGTGTGAGGAGTTGCCTCCATGGCAGTCTTGCTGGCAGCACAGAACGCAAGTATTCAAAAGGTCAGGACCGCCATGTGATGGCAAACGAACACCATGGCGTGAATCTGCAGAGCGTGCTGCTGCATAGTGTGCAACTGCTTGAAACGCTAGGATACTACCCAGCAGTGTCTCTACCTTGAAGGCCACTATTGATCGCAGCTGTCAACTGTGGCAAGTCGGCAAAATACGTGAAAACCTGTCAAGGCAACGCAACAAAACCGTCCTTGATCTATTGGCAGTGTTGGGCAAACAGTGTTCTGCTCAGCAGGAACATGACCCTTTTCTGTTCCTGCTGTCGATTCGAGGATATAACATCACATTTTAGAGGCACCTGACTTCTTAATGTGACATACTGCTTTAGAACCAAAAACTGCCAGTGACCCTTCAAGCATGCTGTCAACAGTAGTTGCTATAGTATCTGGTTCCACCACCCCTTCCATAGCCTTCACGCTGCCATACTGTATTCACAGTGCCATCGTTCATGGCAGAAGAAGGTAGAAAGCAAAGAGGAGCAACTGCTCCATTCTGACAAGTTGAGATTCCCTATTTGATTCCATATGTATGATGCCAAAACAGCACAAAGGAACTGCACACAATCACAGCAACTGAAAGCCAAAGAGCCACAGCTCTTCAACAGAAAGGTGCCAAGGGGAAAGTGTCCACCCACGTGCAAACAACGCCTCTCAGAGTCCGCCGCGATGGACATCAGAAAGCTGGAAAGCGCCATGTCTGTGCTGCTGTTGTAAAAGTCGATGTGATCGAGGTGATGCGGCTCACACATCAGCCCCCGCCGGTGGTTTCTGCAGCAGATTAAAAGGTTTTCCCAGTCAGCAACAATCAGTTCGCACTGTGTCCAATGGAAGCCACAGCAGCTGATGTTCAACAGTGGCACGCCAATGCTGGTGCGAAGGTGGCGCTAGTGTCAACATGGACAAAGGGTTGGTTGGGGATTGCGAGTACTGAGGAAGCAAACATCCATACTACAGCAATGACAAACTACAGCTGTTGCACCTGTTCAGTGCTGTATGACCACCAGGTCGCCAGACGCTATCTTCTTGACAGACATGCCATCTAGGATGCTGGGCACACCCCTTCCAATCAGATATTCTCGTGACTTCCATGCTGCTGACGTCAGCCCAGGAAATTTATGAGGGCAACTACCAGTGGTATGCAGTATGTAAATCTTACATGCTGGGCGGCGTAATGCAGCGCATGACAAAGTGTATATGTAACAGAATGTGTATAAATATGAATGTGCACAATGTACTGGTACAACGCACTGGTGCATGGTGTGGGAAGGGCAGGCTGCTGCCTGCGCACCAATGCATGATTGTACTTACAAAAATGTGACACACACTAACCATGCACCTGGGAAGCAACGATTGGCACCTTTCCATCCATGCAGCTTTCCTGTGATCAGCTGTCACGGTGGCTGGGAAATGAACAGCTCATTCCCCAGCGATGCCAATGGAACAGAAGAAATTTAATAATGGAAGGCAGCCCTTGGACGATTTGATGCACAACTGTGGGCAGTTGCAGTAAATTCCACCCACCCAGCAGGCACACAAGATGTGACTTTCACAACTTCATGAACTCAACAAACGAATTCCAACACTGTCAGTCAGACATGATATGGCTTAGAACGTGTCGCATAAACATGTTGGGTATTGATACTGCAGCTGAACATAGATAACATTGACACCATTGCACAGATAAATAGCACAAACATTATGTACTCACCTGATGGCCACAGACGAAGTAAACTTCAGCGACTTGTCCATTACACAGAGGGCCTGCCTCTGCCTCCCGCTCGTGCTGGCCTTCCCGCACCCTGCCATCTGCTCAGCTGTCCTTGCCATGTGCCCCTCGTGCGGCATCGCTGAGTCCGTGGACTGCATGCGCTCGGGGCCCAGGTTGTGACATGGGGAGGCTGGGCCATCCATGAGGCAACTGGCAGACCTGCTCCTCCGATTCATCCACATCTCTCTGGTGAACACAGGGCTAGGGCAGCACCCGGGCAATGGCACCACTTCCTTTTGGCTAGGCTGGCTATCAACAGGCGGTGTCTCCTCCTCAAATGCATTGGGTTCGATCTCCCCGACCATGGTATCTGACCTGAACCAAACATCACATAACACTTGTTCAACTGAGTAATAGACTAGGAAGTGTAATATAGAGCATATGCCATACCATATTCAACTCATCTGCTTTGAGCTTTATTGTTACTGCATGAGGCATTTATTCTCTGTACTTTGCGAAATCAGTGTGGCTTTCATTTTCTTGCTTTGTGAAGCCTCACAAGCAGCTGAATGTGCAGGACATTCGACTGAATGACCTTGGGGAGTGTAAGAGTGATTCTGTTGATGCATCCAAATTTATATAACCATAACAGTGATGTACAGGATCCATCTGCCAAGGGGGTTAAGAGGGTGCATTCCATGGAGGTCAAACAGAAGGACGCATGCTATACTTGTCAACATCATGGGCTGGTGCCTCTCTAATTTTGGTGTGGTCTGTTTAGGTGTCTTTTGCTCATCACGTCTCCAGATTGGAATCGCCAGTGATTTCTGCCACTACGCCAGAATGGCAAATGCAGCATAGCCATGTGGTAAGGTTATACAAAGTATGGGAAGAATTGTCAGGAAACAATCAACATCAATAAGAATGCCTCAGCGCTGCTGCAGTGCCTCAAATAGAGTCAATTTCATGACGTTTTCTCAATGTGTTTCAGAGACAGGGCAGGCTTCAATTCGTGAGCATTGGTACCTAGGGAAAGTATAAGATCTGCTGCACAGTGGATCCACAGCGCAGTGAGTATTCCTCCTCATCGGTACATATGCTTCCTTCTCTTGGTCATCAACCCCACTGAGTGGAACAAACTGCTCGACAAAGGTGGTGGAACTGTGAGCGTATCATCGTCACAACATGCTACTCAATGTGTTGTAAACTTGATCACTTAAACAAATTCAAGTTAGAACACCATCGGGTTAAGCTGAACGTGGAGTGAAACAACCAGTTGTCTGCAATCTAGAAAAGGGCATGGCAGCGCTGGCTTTGTGCTGGCATCTTTTGGCAGAAAAGACTCTTGTGACAATAAACGATCCTTTTTCGGGCCCCAGTGATAAGCTGGCAAGCGAAAACTGGCCTGAAACAGGAAGTCAAAACACAGAGTTGGTTCCATAATCTGGCCCAGTTGGCACAAATCTACTATGTGGCTGGAGAAACAACTCACCCGTCCTCCCACCAGTCTTCCTCCTCCCCTTCAACATCACCGACCTGCTTGCGTCCCATGAACACTGGGGTGATGTAGTCCCTGGACTGTGCGATGTGCTGTCGTGCTTCGGTGGCCCACCAGCCACTCACGTGGGGTGACAGGGAATGGATAGGCCGGGAGTTACGCCAGTCTAGCACGCCACTCACCGACTTGCACACGAATTCATGCATGACCTCCTGCCAAAGGTCCAGCCCGGCGTCAACAGGGAAACCTGCAAAGCACAGATTTTCTGAGTGGAGAGTCCCCCAGTCAGCAATGACTGGTTCCGTGCCAGAATTCTCGGCAATCTCGAAATAAGCACCAGCAGAGGTTACCGGCATCCATTGGCCCACAGAGGACCACAAGGATAATCTTGTCAGTGCACTTGCTTCCATACCACCATAGAAGCAACTACAGCTCTAGTTTTAATGCACAGGTGGGCGTAGACACCCAATCAGTGCTGCAGCGATTGGATATGTAGGCAGGGGAATGAGAGCCTTCAGAGCCACTGCGGCACTAGCAGCAGGTGTTGGCTTGATGCACAAAGTGCCTGGACTCAAAATGGCCTGTTTGTTCCTATGAAACTATATGCTGACCCCAACAAGGCCACCACGACAACACAATAGCACCCAACAAGGTCAGAAATACCACCAAAACTGGCTGCCATTGATGGTGCAAAGACGCCACACAGACACCCTATAGTGCAGGAAGGGCATTTGCTACCTTCGGCAACAGCTGCCATCGCAGAACTCGCCACTGACAGCTCGTCTGCAAGGAAGGCTGCCTCAAGACGCATGTGATAAGCTGCAAAGATGGCCTGCCTCACAGCCCTTGCAACCTTGTCCATCTGCTCGGATGCATCCCCATACAAGACAACCGTGCATACGAGTGGCACCTCGCAGCCCTTAAATATCATGAGAGGTTGGAAGGCAGGCCGTTTCATGCGGCCATCAACCACTGCAGGTTTTCTGATCACATCGATGACAGCAAATTCCTCACACCGCCCCATACTGCTCTGCTTCACCTCAGACACTGACTTCAGATTTACAACCTGTAAGAGCAAACGGCAATGAGCGTGAATCGAAGAACACCTTGCAAATCTTGCTCTAGTTGCAATTGCCAACATTTGCAAATGCCATATGCACTTTCAGGTGACAACAATCAAAAACTGAAAACCAATCGGTCACAATTCCATCAATCAGGCTTCCCCAACATTCAGCTTTGCAACTGCCAATCTCCTGCCACACAGCACTGACCCAACATGTGTTGAAGCCACATGTGGCTCTCCACCTCCATTACAGTTTCCTTATAGTTCTCTTGCTGTTCCATACAAATTATTCCCAACAGTGAGAACAGTGCCCACAATAGGCAGCTCAAAGTTCCCTGCGACGATGCAAGATGTGAGCAACACTGAGATTCACCGTCCCCAACCTAGAGCTTGCTGGTGATCAAATTTCGAAAATTTGGAGACATGGCATTGCACACTCACACGGCCCGCACCTCTGCCCCTGTGCACCGCGCCAGCATTTCCAGCTGGGGATTGTCCACATTGTACACAAGTGTGATGCCCTCCTCATTGAGCTTCTCGATTGCCGGCCAGGCCACATTCCTCTCCACAAGTACCACATCTGGCCGGCAGGCGACGATCTTATTTACCACAGCATCAACGTACTCCTTGCCCTGCAGAAAAAGCAGTCAGGTGCCCATTTCTACTCTTTCTTCACTCCACAATGTTAGTCACTCCACTATATTGCAATTTTAAGGGATTAGGCCCTGCCACCCTCCTGACAGAAAAATGTTTCAACTTGCCATCTTGCAACAAACCTCTGTGCTCAGTGAGTGCAAAAGATCTTTAAAATTGCAATTTTAATGGGAATCCTAATGTTCAGTGAGCACTGCCTCTGTACATAAACCAAATATCCCATTGTATATGCTCAAAAAAGTGATTGTAATTCCAGATTCTTCAATGCATTTGCAATCTTTGGTGACGCTGCCCGTGATGCTAAAACGTGCAGTGTTGGTAGGAAACTCATCCAGGACATTCTGGATTTTCAACTTTCCATTCATTTCATAACCTCATGTGCCAGACTGCCATTTAGATGGACGAGTTGCACGTTCATTGCTGCCTTGCAATAATAGCGCAGTGCCCAACATTGCTCCAAAGTGGCATGGAAAACACCTTGCCATGGTTTGATGGTGGCAATCAATGAGGTTATACAAGAGGTAATGAAATCGAAGTCAGCCTAAGGATGCCAGAGTTGGTAAAGAATGTACTGCACCAACCCCAGGTACACCTTGTATGTCTGTTCTCACTTCACTCATCAAAATGTGGCACAGCTCTGTCCTTGCATCAACATGGCGATGCTGGACACTGCTCATTCCAACAAAAACTATGTTCCACGTGTCTTTGTTCCCAAGCACACTTTGACAGGATAATGTCCTCTACAAAAGGCTCCCGGTAATAAATCATGTCACATCATTCTCACGCAGTGATACACTAATGACCACAGGAACAAACAAGCACTGTCTCAGAAAAAGCAGTTTTGGTCAGGTAGGGGGCGTGTGTTGCATGCTGTGTTCCCCCCCCTGCTCTGCAGCTTCCCTCCAAGTTTGGCATTCGCACCCTGCTGAGGTATGCGTTGTTGAGCTGCAGGAGTGTTGATGAGGAGGTCTCGAACTCCAGCGGCCCACTCAACAAGAGAAGCCTTGGATTCGGAAGCTTGAAAGGCATTCGCCTGTGCGCCCTGTTCTTCCTGAGCACCATGCCATGGATGACTTGGCTGTGCTGGGGTCCATGGATGCTGGGCACACACTCCACCTAAAGGCACCAGTCAAGGTAAGGTCAGGATCAGTCCTGTTGCAATTCGAAAGTGAAATTCCATTTACCGCAGCATACTCAACCCTTCCGCATCAAACAGTCTTACCATTACGCCTTTTGCTCTGCATTTCTTTTCAGAGCAATTTTTTATGTCTTCTACTTTGCTCTGCAAAATTTTACTAAAAGAGCACTGTTCATTTTATTGTTTCCTCTGCAAAAAAGGCCAAGAGTTACGATGCTATCCAGAAGGGTTGAATATAGTACGGCAGTCCATGTTTTACAAGTGGCAAAAAGTCAGTTGTGACTGAGCACTGCCCTTCATATTGTGCATAAGCAACATGCCCCTGCATGTTCATGGTGTTTGATGGGCCCCACATGCAGCCTCAAAATTTGTAATGGCCCACATCAGTACAGCGTTCATCATAAATCAGAGGTAAATTTTAGTATTGAGCCTGTTCATGGCCTAGACAGCGCCACTTACATCATCCACAAGGTGATTCGCCAAGGCCAAAGAGTCAATGGACACACGCAGTTGCCAAATGCCCTGAACTGCAGCATGGAAGTATCAGAGAACAACAATAACAATGCCTTGACAGGGTAGGATGATGATTTCTTGGATCATAACAAAAGCCCCTCCATGCCCCCATATTTGTCTTTGAAGTTGTGCATGACCAAGTGTGCCAGCATGTTTGTCTGTGGACTCAAGGCTTCCATGGGCACATTTTTGACAGCATCAATGTCTGTTCTTGTCTGGTGCATGATGTGACCTTGTCAAATCACTGACTTCGATCACCACAGGGGGCAGCCAAGTGCATAGGAAACACTCCCTGCCAGCAGAGATGTACATGTGGACATGTACAAATGGTAATGTATTATGGTGTGAGCAGACCGCAAATAGCACAGAAATATATACCTATTGCTACAAACACCGTATGGTACTACATGCTAGAAGCTGGCGTGGTGCTTTGGCATCCTGCAACAAATGTCGCCAAAGCAGAATTCCCTTTGCTCCAGACAAAAGGCAACTCTAATCAAACAATACCTTGACATAGTCCCTTGGATCAACAATTCCTGTCGCATGGGCAGCAGAGAGATCAAGGCAGCGTGCGGCATTCTGTGCGATGTCCACCAGCACTGGCAGCCACTCCTCCACGTTGGCCACACACATCCCAAACAGAAGTTGCTTCACAAGCCGGACCAAGTGGTCCCGCGCTGCAGCAGCGAGCGCGGCCCTGACAGGAGCACAGAAGAATTGTGAATCCCTGTTGAATACAACTTCTGGACGATGAATTGCCCTTTCGGCCAATGGGCGATGTTGGCATGTGGTGTGACAAAGTCTGCAACAAACTGCCATGTGATGACATGGCAGACCAGCTGAGGCAATGCGGATGGCAGCAGCCGTGAAGGTATGCACAACTGCCTGCCAGCCTGCATGGTTGACCATCAGTTGATTCAGTTCATTTTTATTCAGCTTCAGCACGCAAATTATCAACTGCCAACAGCAACCTTTCAGACAGGATTCTGGCGTTGCAACAAGTTGTGTCAAGTTGCCTTTGGGGAAAGCCCGTGTTGCCTTCGCCAAATACTGGTCAACACTGCATTTGGACAAAATGGTCACAACTCCCTTGCACAGAAGAACCCCCTGTCCTTGCCTTTGAAATGCAAATGTCTGTTTCGTCATATAGTGACAAGTGCCACCACAGAAATGCCATCTCTGCCTCTGCCACAGCCAAGGTCACTGTGCACGCTTCAGTGCATGAGGGTATATAAGGCATTAGGGGGTGCTTTGAGATGGGCTGCAGCCCAAGTTCTCCCTGCAGAGAGTTGCAGTGTCAGGGGGAAGTGGCTGACATCACCAATTTTGCTGAAGTGCTGGTAGGACTCGGGCCAACACCAACATCACATTGGTACCAATCAATGGACAATATCCACAAAAGCTGCCAAGTTGAATGTGAACCCGTGATCGTGGGAGATGCATCTTCGCCCAGAAGGGGCAAGGACTACAAATGCAAGCATGGATTTCAGGCCTTGCAGCAGCTGAGTAGAGAACACAAAGCATAATGTTGGCAAACAGGGTCACTATGAGATTTTCTCAAAACCATTGGTTTGCAACATTCCATTTATCGACCCCTCCACTGAGCATGCCTGTGAGCAGTGACAAGAACGCCACCTCACCTGCAGCCCTCGTATGCATGCGTGAAATCTACTTGCTTCAGAACCCCCTCTCTGCAGGACAAACAGCCATCCTCTACAGGTCCTATGCTGCCATTCTCCTTGGACGCTGCCTTGCCATCCCCTTGCCCTTTCGTTTGCGGGGCTACGATGCCATTCTCCTCCACGGGAGGGGGGACATCCCAAGTGAGGGCCCCGTCGGACGCCAGCGCCACCGAAAACACCCTTTCCCCATTCTTCTCGCAAGAGCAACTCTGCGCACGGTCCACACAACATTTCCCGATCAGGCCGCGCATCCCGCGACAACCCAACGCATCCAAGGCGGGGCGGCAGACGCACCCACTGTTGGGCACAGGTCGCCAGCCATGCAGTTCGCTGCACGAACCATCTCGTCCAATTCACGAGCTCGTTCGGTTGAAGTTGCGAGCCAAGAGCGCGACAGGGGCGGGCATTGCGCTGCGGGTCCAGCGCCCAACGCCGATAGGCCCCCCTGGCCCATCGGCAGCGCGGGAACGCCGGAGTCGCTGCCCGCATCCTCAATCCAATGTCCCGCTGCCCGCACGAGTGCCGCAGACCGTGGCGGGCTCCGGGCACTGATCAGCTCGCCCCTCCGCCCCGCGACCTGCCAGCCCTCGAAGGGCGCCCTCTGCCCAAATGGAACCCTGCCCGCTTCCCGGTGCCCCTGCCGTAGGGTTTCCACAACCCCAGGGCACTCCCACCACCCCTCGGCTGTCGCAGGCGCGACGATGAAGGTCAAGCCGCCGGCCGTCGCCCCCAAGCCTGCATGCAGGCCGACCGGGGCGGCTAATCGCCCTGGTGCGCTAGTCGCCCATCACCCCACCTGCATGCTCCCGCGAGGTCCGCCCGTTGTCGCGCCCCGCTACCGCCGACCGATGCCCCCCGCCGAGGGACCTGGCAGACGCGCCCACACACAACGCGATGTCAGGGCCAGCCCTCCCTCGGACACCCGTGCCCCAGCGGCCGCCGCGATGCGACCCATCGCGCGGGCGCACCCGCCGGCGCGCACAGTGGGCCGCGACCCTCAACCCCGGAATGCCCTCCGTTCGCCGCCCCCAATCGCCGCAATCCGACGCCGCCGCCCGCCGAGACGCCCATAGGCGGCAAGGCGCAAGGCACCGCGGCCCCAAGCCCGCGCGGCGCGCTCCTGTCCCCCCTCGCCCCCTCCTCCCCCATCCCCAACCCGGGGCCAAAAAAGCCCCTGGCCAGGGGGCGGCCACCCTCCCCAGCCCATCCCCAGCCGCATTCGCACTGCTACAGCTCAACCGTCAACACCCAATCCCGCCCACACACACCTCTACAAGCGCCCCCCCTCCCCTGTGGGCACTCCTCCTTCCCCCCTTTCCCCAGATCTCCCCACCCCCCCCTGCAAGTCAAATGACCGCCACACGGCACACCACCAGGTCGGAAAACCGCCAGATTTTCCCCCTTCACTACCCTCAGCCCCACCCACCTGCTCGCGATCGGCTCAGCCGCCCACGCCCATCTCCCGCCGACCTAATCCCCCGCCTCGCGCTGCCCAGGCCCCCCCGCGCGGCCCCCGTCTCCGCTCAAATCCCGCCGCCGCCCGCCTCCGCCTCAGGCGCTGACAGTGCTTTGGCGTGTGCTGGCCCTGGGGCGCCTTTCGCGGCGCCGCTGTGGGCCCCCGGGCGCCGTGTAGCTTTTGGCGTCCTGGTGCGGGGGGCTGGCAGCTGTGGGTGGGGGAATCGGAAAGGCGCATGTCCAGTCAGCGGGTTGCAGGGGCCCCTATGCCGCTGGGGGGGGAGGCCGGTGTGTGACAGAGGGGAAGGTGGTGGGCGAGTGGACAAGGGGCGGAAGCGGCTCGGGGACTTCTTAAGAACGTCCTTGGGCCTTCCGGCCAGCCCCCGGCCAGGCGCGACATGAAATTAGTCGATCTGTCTTTTTAGTGAAGACCCCTTCTTGTTTCTATGACCTAAGCCCTAAACCAACCCATTGATCCACGTTGGCCCTGTCAGCAGAAGAAGCGATCCTCGGGGAAAAGACGGAGGACTAATTATATTCTTCCCGAGCGCTTGGGGCTGCAGTGTCATCTTCATCGCCAGCTTTTGTGCGACAAGGGAAGGGGAAGCTTGTGGCTTCCTGTTTTGCGAGAGTAAAACGGTGTCCGTGATATCACGACACATCGATGTGTCCGTTGGATTCTAATGTTACGCCAGAGCTTGCAATGGACTTTACGGCAGAACGCAAAGTGCAGGATCCATCAGTTCCTAATTTAAATTAGGAACTGATGGATCCTGCACTTTGCGAAAACACTTCTTCTCGAAAAATTTTTAGAGAAGTGTTTGTCGCTGGTGGCACACGGAAAGAAGTGTTGGGCGCAGCGTCAGTCAATCGATTAAGAACGATTGCGGTGTACTGTATCGTCAGGAAATACGTAACAGTGCATTGCACTGCATTCCACAATGTTGCAGTGGCTGCCTGGCCAGCGAGCCACTCCCCATGGGTGAGGCGGTGGCAAATTAACCTCGGGCGGTCTGTCGAGCTGCCTGACCGCCCAGCGGCATCCCACTAGTACCGATGGCACTATGACACCACGGCGTGTTGACTGATTGTTAGTTTCCGCCGGGCCGGGCTCCTTGTCCCACCCAGGTCCACACACACACTGGACCAATACATTACACGACATTGTTTGTCCCAATACAACCCGAGGTACCCACAACTTAGTGTGCCCAATCGCTTCGCTAGTAGTTAAGCCAGTCCCATACAAGACTCAGCCCTTGAGTCAGACCCACCACTCCTCATTTCCACGTCCTTAACTCCCACACTTGCCCAAATCAACCGAACATCACCCTAATAAGGGGGGCCGGGCGGGAAGCGAAACAAGATAATGTGGGGACCGAGGGGTGAGCCTAAGTAGCCTCCCCGCTCGCGCCCGCCAAAGACCGCCGCTCCCAAGGGCGCCAAAAACCACTGGCCCTCCTTGAACGCGACGGACCAGCCACTGACCCAAGGTACAGGGGGACAGAAACCCCAAGGGGCTGCCAAAACCATTGTACTTTAAGCAGCGCTGGCCCAAGTGGGCCAGCGCGCCCGCCCCTCGTCGCCCTGGGCGGAAACCACTTAACAAGATAGTTAATCCCATTTCCGCCGGGCCGGGCTCCTTGTCCCACCCAGGTCCACACACACACTGGACCAATACATTACACAACATTGTTTGTCCCAATACAACCCGAGGTACCCACAACTTAGTGTGCCCAGTCACCCTCAAACACACTGCGCTCCTCCGGAGCAGAAGATGTGGCCATACCTGTCATGCAAGTCCCGGGCGGTAATCGTCATCCACCCGAAAAGGCGATAGTCCCACTCTGATGGGATGCGATACACATCGATGTACCGTCAGAGGGCAGCGCCCCGCCAGTCGCCCCAGTGGCGGATGCGCTGTTCGGGCACCTCCAAGGCGAAGCAGGCCGACGCCCCACCTGCGCGTAGACCATGGTGATCGAAAGCGCCCGGGTGCAGGTCGGGAGAGGAGGCCAGGAGGTCCCGAAACCAAGAGGAAACCGTGCGGGCGGACGGGTCGCGTTCGCCCGGGAGCGTGTAGAAATGCGTCGGCGTCCCACCCGCATGCGCCCAGGCGCGATCCCGAAAGGCGCCCCAACGCAGGAACAAATTCACCAGCTCGGGGGCGCCCTGCGAAGGCCAGGAACGGAGGCGGACCGCCGGGTCCGAATCGGGCTTGAGCTTGGTCTTGCGTTCCCGGAAGATCACAACGCCATCCGTCACCCGCACGTCGTCCAACAGAATGAAATGGCCGCTCTGGGCCCGATTAAAGAAAACGAAGTCCAGCAGGGCGGAAACCGACGCCCGCAATAGGAGGAGGTCGTCGGTGAGGAGGCCGCGCTCCAGAATGCGGAGCATCAAGGTGGCCGGCACCGGAGCATGAGAGGCCGCAGGCTCCGGGCATTGCCGACGCCAGGACCGGGTGAGCAAACGGGTCACCCGGTCGAAGGCGGAAAACTGCAGATGGCTGGCGACCTGGTGCACCATGGAAATGGCGGCCAGGTACTGCGGGAGGCTGCGGACGCCCACGCGACCCTCCTCCCGTAGAAACCGGATGTAACGGTAGATCGTGGCCGGGCGGGCGGGGAGGGCCTGGAGCTCCACGGAGGCGCAGAACGCCTGGAACTTGGCGAACTTGGCCTGCATGGACCGCCGCGTTGACTCCGTGTAGAAAGACAAAAACTGCGACAACATCCATGCGCAGTCCGATTGCAGCATGCCGTCGACGTCCAGCCTGTAGAGGGGGTGATCAGTCGGCATGGCCTCCACCGGGAGCGGATCATCGGGGGGAAGCGCGACCTCCCTGGAGGGTGACCGAGCGCCCGCCCCTAGGGAGGCTTCCGAGGGCAGACATGAAATGCCCGAAGGTTCCACTTCGGCGGAGGAAGGCGGGCCGGAAGAGTCGGATCCCCTGGGCGAAACATCCCCGGATGGCGGGGAATCAGAAGGTCCTCCGCCGCAAGAGTCCGGAGTGGCTGAAACCAAAGCGCGCTCGGCCAATCCGGCGCGACGACGACGGCCTCCACGGCGGGCCGAGCGGCGAGGAAGGAGACGAGCCGGGGAAGGAGGCACCAAGGGGGGTTGCACCAGTTGGTGTCCCCCGTCCAGTCCTGGAGAAAGGCGTCCGTCCCCACGCTCCCCACGTCCGCGTGCAGGCTATTGTACCTTGGGCAGAGGGAATTCGCCGCGGAAGCAAAGCGGTCGCACGACCGGCGACCGAAGCGCTGAGTCAGGCGCTTGAAAAGGGCCGGGTGCAGTTGGTAGTCGTCCGCCACCCGAACCCGGGACAGCCTGTCCGGTATGACGTTGTCCTCCGACCGAATATAGTTCGGGTCGAGCAGGAGGTGGCGCGCCGTACAGACTCGGTGCAGCTGACGAAGGGGGGTGAGGAGCTGCTTGGAACGGGTAGTCATGCTGCGCAGGCAGTACATGACCACCTGGTTGTCGACCAACAACTTGAGCCTCGAAGGAAGGCCATGGGAAGCAGCCGGAAAAAAGCTGAGAATGGCTCGCTCCACCGCCTGCATCTCACGCACATTGATGTGCGTTAAGGAACGGTCCCAAAACCCCCTCGCGAGGAGGGGGCGAGACCTCGTCGGGGAAGCAAAGGTGGCCCCCCAACCGGTCAGGCTGGCGTCCGTTGCCAGAGTACCGGTGAAGGGGATGGCGTCGGGGTTGAGTGGACGGCCTTCGCAGCGGCGGATGTTGACCCACGCCTCCAAGTCCAGCCGGGCTTGGGGGGAGAGGATCAGGCGATCCCGCCAACTGCGCTTGGAACGAAGAACCGCGTAGAGGCTTTGCAAAAAAAATCGTGCCAAAGGAAAGGCCAAATAAAGGGAAATGGCGAGGCCGCAAATACGTGCCAAATCCCTTGCCACAACCCAGCGGCTGGATCGCAAAATGCGGGCCTGATTGGCGATCAACGCGGCCTTGTCCGGAGGAACCTCAAAACGGCCATGGGCCGTGTCCACAATCACCCCCAAATGCTTCTTGCGCATGGTGAGGGTCCATTGACACTTCCGCTCCTTGAATTGGAGGCCCAGCGAGGCAAACACACCCCGAACCAATTTCGACCATCGAGTCAAACGGGCGGCATCATGCATGGCCGCCAAAAAATCATCGAGATAAGCCAACAAAATGGCTGGCGGTTCACTAGTATACACTTGAAAGTATGTAGCTATTGAGTCATCCCCTGCTAGGCACCCGAAACGGAAATGGCGAGCAGCCTTGGGGCAACTGCCCGGGGACCTCAAGAAACGACCCACAACAAGCATCAAATGGGTAAAAAAGAAAGGAGCCAACGAAAGTCCAAAAGGGAGAGCTCGACAAGCGAAAACTTCATCTCCCATTCGAAATTGGAGGAAACATTCCTCCGACCGACACACGCGAAGATGATGATAAGCATCTTTGATGTCGAATCCCACCAATGAGTCATGTCGGCGGAGTAAGTGACCGAAGTCACGTAATTTCTCGTAACGAAGGCCCACCTTGCGAAGGTGACGGTTGACCCGTCGCAGATCGATGCAAAGGCGGTACTTCATGACCCCATCTTCCCGCCCCTTCTCCACCAGGAAGGCCCGAGATATGCGCGAGTTGGGGCCCGGCTCCACTTTGGTGATCGCGCCCGAAGAGAGGTAGTCCGCCCGAAGGGATTGCCAGGCCGCCCGTTCCGCCGAGGAGCGGAGCGGGTAGGAGCCCTCGTCGAAGGGAGCCGGCGGTCCACGCGGTCCCCACAGAAGCGGAGTCCCGGAATGGATCCATTGGAGGATGCGGGAGGGGGCGCCGATGCGACGCCACGCCGAAAGGCGTCCGCGGACCCGGTTGTACGGGAAATGCTTCACGGAGCCGGCTTGGGAGAGGGGCCCGGAGGGCGAGATCCCTTGTGGGCCTTGGGGCCGGTCGAGGGGGCCGAGGTCGACGGGGGGGAGGGAGACTTCTTGGCGGCCGCGGTCTTGGTGGCGTGCTTCAATTCTTGCGTCAGAAGCTCCTTGCGCATGCGCTCGATGGTCCCGTCGACGCGAGCGGTGCCGAAGCGCAGACCGCGGTCGGCAAGGCGGATCTCCGCCTGAATGGCCCGCCACGATCCCTCCAGGCCCGAGCCCTTGTGCTTGGCGTGGATGCGCTGCAAGGAGAGCTGGTCGTGGAGAGCTTCGGTGACCTCCACGTACAAGTAAAGGTAGGGGAGGAGGAATTCCCGTACGGACGCCGGGAGATCGGGATGGGCGGCCACCTCCACAAAGGCCGCGGTCGTGTCGAACAGCCAGGAGACCGGAGGAGCCCAGCCCGCGTACTCCTGGAAGTACCCGGAGTTGGCGCCCAAAGAGGCGGCGACCGCACTCCCCTCGGCGGTGTCGCGGATGTCGAACCAGTACGGCGAACGGGCGCCCACCGGTCGGGCGACCGGGTTGTTGACGGACTGGGGGAGTAGCGCCGGGTCGGGCAACCAGCAGGCTTCGATAGCGGAGCTCGGAATACGGTTGTTGAACCGGCGAGCTTGTTCCCGGCACCACTGCTCCGCAGGGGACGGGTTCATAGGCAAGAACTCGGCAAAGAGCCGAGAGGTGCCGAGAGCCTAAGTCGCCTCCCCGCTCGCGCCCGCCAAAGCCCGCCGCTCCCAAGGGCGCCAAAAACCACTGGCCCTCCTTGAACGCGACGGACCAGCCACTGACCCAAGGTACAGGGGGACAGAAACCCCAAGGGGCCGCCAAAACCATTGTACTTTAAGCAGCGCTGACCCAAGTGGGCCAGCGCGCCCGCCCCTCGTCGCCCTGGGCGGAAACCACTTAACAAGATAGTTAATCCCATTTATCTTGGTGTAATGCGGTTGGTGGCAATTTGCCGTGGGCCAGTTTCAGGCATATTTATACTCGCATCAGATGAAGTGACACATACGTCTATTTCTCCTTTGGAGTCACGGAACTAATTCTCGTCTGAAAATTCATGTGGGTCGATGCCTTCCAATGTTTTCAAGTCCTCTTTGTGTGAGCCCCTGCATCTAGCAGGCCATGACGAAATCGCAACCTCCAGCCAGTGCATTTCCTTTCTGCCCATTGAACACACAACGACTTTACGAAGCACTAGTCAGTTCAGTCAGCGAAATTCATTGAGAAAAGCATGTTGCAATGCCGTCCTGGCGAGCTGCCAAGCAACGTAGACGGGCCTAAAAAATTCTTCGAAAATGATGCAATTTGCCAATGCTTATACGAAACGCGTTTCGAGTAGAGTACGGTATACTCTGCCGTACTCTCTACCGTACTGTACGTCACCCTGTACCGTACAGTATCCTCTACAGCTGGGTTTCCCGCTGGATTTCAGTAACTTACGAAGTTGGACGGCACGCTCTGATTCCGTGTATTATCCCTTTGAGAAGTGGAGTGTAGAGCGGCTGGACGAAGCATGCTGGTCTTCACGATGTCCGCGGCGGTCCTGTGCAGGAAGAACTGTGTGCAGCATTGGCGACTACTCGCTGCTAGGCAATCTTGCAATGCATCCAGGAATGACGTGTTTGGGACGGCGATGCCTGTCAACATGTTTTTTTGTTTATGTAAACAAGTGCGTCTATGTAAACACGTTTATTTCTTTTGGTGGTTGGTGGTTGGGGGGTGGGGTGGGGGTATTTCTGTATTTCTGTTGAATGGGTATATGGGGACGCTGTTTGGGTGTGACCCATCACTGCATGCTGCAATCGTCGCTTGTTGTTGCAGTTCACTTCCCATTGTCTCTTGAAAAGCGCAAACAAAGCTCAATCCATTCTTATACAAGAATATATTCGCCCTAGGGTGACAGCGACCTCCCCATGATATGTCATTGCCAATTCTGAGCGGTGCACGGGGGCCCATTTGTTTGCGCATTTGGGGCTGCAGGTTTACCAGGCACGCCCTGCAACAACCAACGAGCCGGACACCGTTGTGCAAAATTGCTCCTGACCTGGCCCAATTTGAATGCTTTGGAGAATGGTTATATGAACGAAAGCGAACAGGCATCCCACGCCTCCTTAGCAGAAACCTTCTTGTGAGCACTCAGGCAGTGGCTCATTTGGGCAGCAAATTTAAGAGGCTGGCAAAAGACTATGCTCACTCTCAGGACATATCTCTGCGCAGGCTGTAGCCAGCCGCTATACAAGAACAGAAAATCTGCAGTTGCATGCAGCACCAGTGATGACAAAAATTCACAAGGGCTGCATCTTGGCAATCGTAAAAAGTGTTTTCACAGCCAGGCTCGGGATTTGCGTTTCCGTTTACGCTTTTGTGCTCAAAAAGCGAAATTTGCACAAGTCGATAATTTTGACGGCTATTTTGACGGTTTTGCGGCTCGTTGGGACAGTCAGGTTACACGATGAAAGTTGCGTAGAATGATCAGTCTTCTGCCACTTCCACCCGCAACATATTGCTCACCTCTCCCTCGGCAAGGGCAGCGACTGCAGGGAACAAACATTCGTTTTCTACCCATTCCAGTCTGACTGCCACTCCCCGGACTCCTCAAGTCTGTGTGTACTGTCCTTATGCGCACGGGCATGTATTTACGTTGAATTTACATATTTTAAGGCGTTTTTACGCGCAAAAACATAAATCCTACTCTACGCATGAAAACGCAAATAAGTACAGTTTCAACGACCCAAAAATGAAGCCTGCTCTAAGCAGGATTGCAAAACCTATGCGAACAATTCATGCCGGCTTCTCCGTGCTTCCTTCCTATATTCTCGATTGTCTTCAAGAAATGTGCACCACCTGGTGCTTCTCACCGCTCCACCGCCCGCTCATATTATATTCCATTCGCTTGCGGCACAAACCTCCTGGGTATCATGCCCTCAAGAACGGCACCAGCACTCCTCTCTGCCATTCCTTCGTCCGCCCAGGGCCAGCTTGGCCACCCGATGAGGAGTTTGCGGGCACCAGAATTAATGCCGTCGTCATTGCTCGCCTATAAGGGTTCCATAGCCAGGGCAGTCACCGCTGCGATGATCTCAGTGCTGCGCAAATTTCTTGTGGTTTAGGGTTTAGGTTTTAGGATTAGGGTTTAGGACCCACGCAGACGTGGATTGAAGAACGTGCATGGCATTTCTGCCAGAAAGCTGTCCGCGACGGATGCCGTGTGCACCGCATGCGTGGCGGCAATGGCCGTAGCCAGGCGGGCTGTGGATGTCGCGCCACCGGCATGGCTGCCTTACCCACCTTACTTACCTGTCCAGGTGTCGCCCTCTTCATGGCCGTCGCAGCCACACAATGGCGGCGGTTGTCGCTGCCAAAATTGCAAAGTATATGTCTTTCCTCTGCACCTGCGGCAGAAAGCACATCGACGAATTTAGACGAAATTGGCGACGGTGGTGCTATATAGGCCGGCTGCTGGACGAACGCGAAGCTCCACATATGTTCATCGTGCATGAATGGCTCAGGACTGCAGATTTGGGAAGAACTGTGTGTGCATCGCCCTGTCACTTGTCTTTTTATGAGCAGAATAAGTGAACTCAACAACTCAATCGACTCCAACAATTATCCCATGCAAAACCGCATGCTCAACTTTACCTAAGTCTGCCGAACAATAGACAAGCAGCTTCCAGAACAGTGGGTGTGTTGGCACCGTTCTTCATCGTCACGCGGAATTGCAGACGCACAGCGGCGGCAATTTCTGGCCCATGGATTTACAAGCGACCATAAATCTTGGCATAATGTGGGAAGCGAAGCAATGGGAGCTGTGTGCCATTTTTGCATGATGGTCGTTGCGACATGATATGGCATTTGTGAAAATACAAGTATGGGCAAGGCTGCCTGAAGCGCTTGTCTATGTCAAGAAAACTTACGTGTTGTGCGTACATATTGAGGCCATTGTTGCTTCTTTCTCGGGGAGCTGGCCAACACGGCCACGACGCGAATACTTTACCAAGTACACAAGATATTAGCATAGTAACGGCGTTGTGACAATTGTACAATAAACGCAAATTGAGAACAGCAGGACAACAATTCATTGACGGGAAGTGCTCGGAAGGCGGCAGGTGCATCCTTAAAAGACGACCGGACATTGTCGATTTTCATCTCTGTGAGACGGCCACATCAAACACAGATACGCCTCTCGTGCCAAAGATATCTGATGTACAATGATGCGTCGTTTGACAGACACGCACCGATGTTTATGTGCACTGAATGGCATGCCATTTGATGTCGTGTGAGAACATTTCCCGACGCCAGCTGGGGGGAATCCTTTATGCGGATGATGAGGGGCATGGCACGTGGGTGTGGGTGGCCACGTCGCCGCCCGTAAACTCGACACGTTGTGCCACAGCAGCCGCCTTCCCGAGAGCTTTGGATGCAGGGGCCAATCCCCGCCACTGGCTCTGCCATGAGGTCATGTCTCATCGGTTGCGACAGGGGTATCCAGGATACAATGGGGACTTGGAGGACAGGGGTTAGAAAGGGTACACTCTTAAAGGCCTCTAGAGGCCCTTAATAGTGTACCCAATCTAATCATAGGAGATATCCTGTGCTGCACAGAGGAAACACCGGAGGTAAAAGTTGCGCAAGGTTAAAATATTCTGACAGAAATGAGTACAACAACATATTAATGAAGTGCAGAAGTAGATCAATGCCCCGGCAATTAGAAATCACCTCACAAGGTCACACTCCTGCATTCCGTGAATATTTCACGGCCGTCAATCAGCACGGCTACATTGGAAGTGGCCATGCGAAATGAGGACGCCTCCTGCCACCGTATACCGTACCCAGCCTCGTCCGCCGTCTGCTGAATCACAACCTTTCGCCTGTGACGTCCACCCGGCCACACGAGACCCGACCCCACCCTGCAGACCCTTAAACTGACAACCTGCGGTGCCTGGCACTGCTGACTCCTACACATGCTGAATTCTCGCAAGGTTGTTTCCCAACATTTCGCCCATGGCATATATTTGTCCAGGACCCAAGGCACATCCTCACATATCTATAAAACACCAGACCTTTCCTTTGGCTAGGTAGCTTGACACCACGGGTGGTTTAAGACCGTCTCGGCACAGTAGACCCATGCAAACTGTGGAATTCGCGCAGGGTCGTCCGGGCCAACGGCCTTGCTGTGAGTGTGGACGACTGGGCAGAAACGACGTCGACTGAGACGTAGTCCCCAGGCTGTGGCACGGCCTCCCCTCCGCAACCATGTTGTGACGCTGGCACTGATATCTTCGGAAATATCACACGCTTCATCGTGCACGTGCGGCCCGTCAGCATCTCTTCCGATTTCTTCGCCTCGCCCTCCACCAGGACCTGCGAGCGCAAATTGTCGGTCGACCTTAAATTAGCAAATTGAGTAGCTGGGAGGCTGTCCAAAGTATCTTCAATCAATTGGGTTGAATGTACTTTTGAATAGGATACGATCAACAGGCTGATGCGCGGCCTCTGCTGTTGCGCTACAGCCTCGCCAACAGAGCAACACTGCCACGAAGTCCAGCGTGGTTGGTCCCTCCCCTCCCCCTCCCCACACCCACCTAGCCCCCTCCGCCCACGCCCACCCACCATGCTTCCTTCATGCCCAAATTGCAAACCCCGACATCGCATATATGGTGCGTATGGAGCGCACATCCGACGCAAAAGCCCACCCATTGCAAACCAACTGCGGAAACAAGCTCTTCAACCCCGAAGCCTACCAGATGTGTTCTGCCGACCTCCTTCTCGTTCTTCCCAAACATCGTCTCCCTGAAAACCTGGATGACCTCGGCCAGCCTCCGGGCCTTCACTGGCTGAGGAACGTCGTCCTCCAGGTGCCGCGCAGCATGTGTCTTGTCCCTCTGCGAGTAAGCGAACATAAAGGCCTGCTCGAAGCCCACACGGGACATCAGGTCCAAGGTGGCGGCATGCTCGTCCTCGCTTTCTCCGCAGAAGCCTGCAGCAGGGCCAACAGAGCATCCTTCGCCTTAAGAATACGCCTATTCTCTACAGATAGCATTCTTCTTCAAAAATATCACTCCTGCACATAAGCTATTGACACAGAAGAAGCTGCGTTTGGTTGAAAATTGCGGAATTTTCGACAACGTAAAAATATTGACATCTGTAAAGCATTGCCATGCAAGTCAACTACCGGCAGAAGTGAAGGCTAGTGAATGATGAAGGCTGTGCAGAATGCCTAGCTGGAGACGAAATGTGCGGTGATTCGGTCCAAATGGCGATCGTAATTTAGGACCACAAATGCGGCTCAAAGCTTGACCAGCTCGTTACCAAGCCAAGCATGCGAAGGGAACAATCATTTGATATCCAACCAGTTTGCATACAGGTATGAAGGCAATTGCCAGGACCCAATTCAACCCATTCTGCATTTCTATTTCTGAAGGAATGTACAGGGTAAACCCAGCTCAAATCTTGAAAAATTCCACACTCAGTGGAGAGCAAGCACACTCCACCTGATAGAGATCGAGCTTGTCTACAATCCAAGCCACCATGTTGAGCCGCAATAAAAGTCGCACCAACCAACCTACGCTCTAAAAACTGAACCCTGACCACCTCAAACTTATTCTCTGCTGCCGGCACACTGTTCTATATGAACAGGCAATAAGAACCACTTCAGAGCTTCATGAATGCGTCATGCGCCTACCAGTGATGATATCCGTGGAGAGGGCAAGCCCAGGAATCAACCTCCGTGCCTTGTCCACAAGTGCATCGAAAGCCTCCCGGGTGTAGCCTCTCTTCATGCGGTCGAGCACGTCAGAGCTGCCGCTCTGCGCTGGGAGGTGCAGCTGCTTGCACACATTGGGGTACTGCTGAACCACCTGCAGGGTCAGTTTCTCAGTTCCCCAATGCACTTCAAGTGGTGCCCTCTCAACAAGTCTTACTTTTTGGCAAGAGAAAAGTGGAGGTTGCACTGGACAATCAACGAAGAGCGCCAATGGCCATAGGCAAGGTCTTAAGAGCTGACGATTCCTATCCACCTCAGATTCGACACTGCGTCGCTGATGCAATAGCAATAGGCAGTGGGCTGCTGATTCTTGTCGTCTTCCAGTTGGCTGCATCCCCATATGCGAGTCACTCGCTTAGATGGTAGTGAGGAAAGCCCAAAAATGACCACGAATGGCGACACAGGACCGGTTAGCACTGTGCTCAAATCTCCACACTTTCTTATCGCTCCACAGCATGCAGGCCTGCCAGACACAGCTTTCTAGGACCCTCAGTTTTATATTGGGTAACGAGAATTCACTGCCGGCACACAAGCCACAGCATTCAGGCATGCATGGAAGACACTGATCATCAGCACTGCAAACAGCACAGGGATCTGGAGACCAAACTTGACAACAAGGAAAAAAGGCAATGAAGCAAGACAACAGACGACTACAAGGTACCAGCCATTCGTGGCGAACGTGTGGGTTGTCATAACTTCGATTATTCCGTGTAAAAAGACAATACTTAGCATTACTGAAACACTGCTGTTCATTCTTTGATTACATTTGTCTACATGTTACAAAACACAGCCCTTGAACTTGCCATGCGAGGTCAGGCAAGCATCCGCAAAAAGAAATTCCAGGCAACGATCTCTGGAGCGCCAAAGTCTCATTTTTGTTTGTGAGAAAGTCTTATTGGCTGCCAGTGTTTGACATTGCCTATTGGCATTGACTACGGACAGCCCAATATGTGGCAGACTCTGGCTATTCCTTTTAACGCGGCGCTTGATGCTGCTGCAAGCAGTGCTGGGCTTTCAAAGTGCAGCCCGATGTTGGGAAAAGGCCTAGCAGCACCTGAAGGTGCGAGGACAGTGATAACGACAATTCTGATGACTGGAGTCTCAGCAGGACCACACAACAGTGTGAAGCTTGGAGCCGGTACCAACCTGCAGAACATCATCAGAAAAGTCTTTTGGATGCGGCGATGTGAAGCGAATGCGCATCTCAGGGTCTATCTCTGCCGCTCTCTGCAACAATTCTGCAAACTGAACCGCTCCCTCCCGTTTAGGCTTGTAGACACTGCGGAAGCCAGCTGCATAGGTGCTAAACGGATCGCTGAACAGCATCAGAGACCCACAGACACACATCAGTGCTCAAGATGGCATAACAATGACCGAGAGCTGGCTTGGTAGAGAACAAAATGCGCCACGAGACTGCCCTCTGTGCTACAACTTGTGCTGTGAGTAGGTCGACAAAGGTCCAGCAGGAATGCAGGTTACATAAAAGCATCTTTCATTCCAACAGTGAAAGTGTCTCAATGGAATCCTGTGTAGTTTGTATGCACTCATGACACTGGTGTTGTGTTGCTCCCTTGCCATAAACTGCGGCCACAGTGTAGGACCCCATGGGTTCCTTGTTGAACTATTGAAAAACAGTTGTTGTCTGATGGTCTAAGCATTAGACAGACATACACCACAGCCGACTTGTCTCATTCCACATTACAGGAATAAATGAATTGCTCCCCTGACAGAATGACTGACTATTCTTCTACTCTCATCATGTCAAACTCGCTTGCTACGCTTCACCAGCAACTTATCCTGGATTGCAGCGATGCTGCAGTTGTCCTGTGATAAAGACTAAACCAAGAAATAGATGAAACCAGTGACAATGCAACTTTGCGCAAAGTATCTGGGCAAAAACGCTTCACAATACCCGACCGTGGTGCCAGGGGCTCCTCTTTGCGACTCAGTTGCGAAATCGGCATAGGAGTTCACGTTCTGCCCTAGCAAGGTGACCTCCTTGACGCCAGTGTCGCTCAAGAGCCGAATTTCATCCAGTATTGACGTTGTCGGTCGGCTTCGCTCCCTCCCCCTGGTCTCACGGCAGGCAACACCCCCAAAATCAGCAAATCTGCAACTGCCAATCCAAGCCCTCAAATCATCAACCAATACGAGTCCAAACAGTGTTCAGATCCAAACAGTGTTGAGGGTTTCTATACTTCTGAGCTCTGTTTACGTTCCTGGGTCCTGTGTGTCAATTGTCCCTTGTTCCTGGGTCCCAAATTTACACAAATTTACGTACACCTAGGTCCAGGCACTGCTGCCCAGTACGAATTTGCTAGCATCTGAATCACAAAGAAGCAGCTTAAGAAAGCAGTGAATCCAAAACTAAGACGATCAATTTACGAAACAAACACAAACAAAGAAGAAGAATAATCATTCTTGACTACTTTACAGTTTCCTGCTGAGCACCAACTGCCTTGTGGGCCCCCCAACCTGGTAAACGGCACAATGCAGAAGCTGCACATGTTGTTGCAGCCCCTCATGATGCTGATGAAAGCAGTGACAGCACCCGCTGGCCGCAGAGGCACCACATCGGCGTACGTCTCATCAAGGCTCAGCTGCGTGTTGAGGGCTCCCACTGCACCACCATCTGCTTCCCCCTGATGTTCAAAACCCGCACGACCATCACACCATAAACCCCTTGCAGATGCAAGGAAGCGCACTGCCACATATCCAGACTTGCAAAGTTGGAAGTTGCAGCAACGGAAGTTGCAGCAACGGAGGGACAACAATGGAAGTTGCAGCCACCAGCACCTAATCTGTGCACATAGTGCACCACTGACTAACATCGAGAAACATGATGGGTGCAGAAACTGCAACAGGCAGTTGTCCCCAGGCGACTGTCATTGTGGAAGTGTGAATGAGCGCAACTGCAATGCATTGTGGCAAGAGGTGGTTGAAGTCAGAAAGGGCAAACGTACTCTTAGAGGTGGACACCACCTGATACTGTCAAGGGCATAACACTGCCAAAATGCATGCAACTCACTACGTTGTCAATCAGCAAATAACTGCAGGATTTCATAGCAGTTTGAGAATGGTGCATCTTCTGTATTGAGTTGTCAATACACAAGTCATCAGATCCAATAGCACACCCTCAGAGGTAGTTGCATGTGCACATGCCATCGAAAGATGACTTGACAGCCAGGCCCTTCGGGTTTACTGGGTTGTGAAGCAGTTCAGGTGGCCATGTTCAGCTGCAGTATTGCGGGCTCTCCCATGGCACAGTCAGCTGCTGGAAGTAGCCCATGACCAAACTCCAAATGAGAAGAAAATAATGAACAGAAAACAAAGGCAAGAAAAAGTGGCAGAGATAAGCTCCCAGAAAAGGAAATCGGAAACAGACCACAATGGGAAGGTGAAACAACCACCTCAACGATCTTCAACAGCCTTGGCATGTCTCTGTAGGCGTCTGGACCAACCACAATGTCAGCAAGTCGGTCAGCATCCAGGAGTTTGTGCTTCAGCCGCTCTGCCATACAGCCAAGCACACCCACAATGGGCCCACGCCTGTGGACGCACCACACATTTGAAGAATTTCAACAGAAGTCAAATATTCATGAGCACTCACGATGGCCAGTGCCATCAGGTTTGTGGCAACCATTTCTTATCATTCGTTTCGTTCTTTCCTTGCATTGCTTCATTCAATTTGCTATCTGAATTACCGCTGCACAACAGTTGTAAACACGAGGGGCATTTGGGATCACCTAACGCACCTGCTCAAACGTAAGAGAATTGTGCCAAGAGGAATGGCCAGTGATGGAGTCCACCAAGAGAATGTGACAGCAATTTTGTGCAGAGAGTTGGGCCTTACAGCACAATGCCTCATGATGCATGAAATTCGAGCGCCTTTGGAAAGATGACGGCTCTGCCAGCCTTTAGAAAAGGGCTGGTTAACAACATCCATGACAACAGTAGTGTGAAGGGAGCCACGCTCCACGGAATCGTATTGAAGGTACCCCACCTCTTGTTTTTCTTGGCAACAGCCTTGAGTTTCTTGAATTCGCCAAGCCTACTCCAGATCTTGTTTTCTGGTTTTTCTCTGATGGCGCATGTGTTCAGCAGTATGACATCAGCAATAGTTGGGTCCTGTATCGGACTGTAGCCCTTGTCTCCCAGAAGTGACAATACAACCTGAGCAGAGACAAATCAAATAGATGTCACCACAACCATATTATTGCTTTCAACTAGCCATGCGCACAGATCAGTAACAACGGTTGTGTTGGTGTGTATCATTGTCAAGCATCTGCTCTACAAACAGTTTATGGCTTACCGGCAGTCGCGAAGGCAATATGCTGCCACAGCACCAAGAACTGATGCACACATGTCTCATTTAGAATAGTCAACCAGATACATTTACAAAGCCTTGTGCTCTGTAGTTGAGGCACAAGCCACACAAGCAGATCGAATAGAAATTCAAAATGAAACAGGTGGTGACAGCATGGTAGACACATAATGTTTCTGCACTTCTAACAGCATCCTGGCCAGTGCAGCAGTGAGGGCTTAGGCTGTCTTCAACTGTCTGAAACAGTGTCGTTGGTGAAATGCACCAGCTCACTAGGGTGCAAGGTTTTGACAATCATGCAGCTAGTTAGACATTCGCCGTGAAGTGATTCAATTGTTGTGTTACATAGTCGTTTCACAGTGCTGCATTTTAACTTTTTGCGAGGGACCACAATAAAAGGCGTCAAAGCTGTGATAGTTGTCCTACTATTAGGGCTATTAGAAAAATACAGTCATTCATCCTATCAACCACCAAAACAACCAGAAGAAGAAAAAGCAGAAGAAGATTTCCTACATTTGGTGAAATGGCAACAAGGTGCATGTCACCGCCATGGTATGTCCAAACATGTTTAAGACAGAATGTAAGATGGCCCAACACAAGCAGAACAAGAAAGGAAAACATGCGAGCAGCTGCATTGGAAAAATTTCCTGATGTAAAATGCAGGCTTGTTGGAGAATGCAATTGCAACTTTCATATCAATTCTTCATTACTGCAAAGCAATGCAATTCCTGCCAAACAAATCGGAAGTGGCAGACAACAATGCCACTGACCTCTGTATCATTCACATTCATCTGACAGCCATAGGTTTCAACGTACACGTTCTTTCCTCTCATTGCGCCACCTGATGGAGGTTCAGACTGTGCCAAAACACATTCACAGAATCAATGGCCAATGTGGCAATGCTGGTTACTTGGCATTGCCGTCACATTCCATTGGAACCTTGCAAGAGATGGTGGAGCCACTTCCCTCTGACCAGGTTGTTCTCCCAATGCACTGAACATCATTGCCACAATACGGCCAGTGCACAATTGACAACACGGAACAATACTACCTTAGTGTTGTGTATCTTGCGTGGGGTATACACACAATGGTGAACAGTCTATCTGCCGAAAGAGGGACACAAATGTAGCTTCATTTAAAAATTCACAACATGAGAATTAATAGTCGTTTCCTTCTTCTGCAAAAGTTAAGCTGTTCTTCTGTCAGCTTCCCGCCCCAAGGGCTTCAAATATGTCTAAATGTACTCCAGTGCAAGTTACAGCAACAAACACACCCACATACTCACATGCAACACCATGCTGAGCTGATCAGTTGGGGCGATCAGCCTAGCAGCTGGACATTTGCATGATTCTCTAACACTAGGCAACTACTAGTATCAGACGTCTTTCTGATAAGGGCACCTTCAAATTCACACACCACCGACGGTTTAGGATCTCATGATCTGCAAGTGCCAAAAGAAGAAGAAGATTTCCTGCAATTGGTGTCACGACAATTATGCGCATGCCATCTACAATAGCGAGGATTGCCTGATTAGGATCTCCTGGCAAGAACAGGCAGCGCAGTCCTCAATAATCATCAGCCATTGCATCATCATGGATCAGCGCTGCCAGCAGTGCTTTGCATAAAAATTGCCAAATGTGGGGCAATGCACATTTGTGGTGAATGCCCATGCTGTGTCCGCTGTGGTATATCTCTTGACCAGTGATTGCATCAGCAGCTCTGCAACGGACCGGCGGCAATCCCGCCTCTTGGGCAGGCGGCCAAGGCTCCATCCATTGCCCATTTTCCTTCCCAGGCGTGAGCCCACCAGGACGTCACCAAAGCCGAAACAAGCAACACTTTTGGCATTTCGGTGGCGTTGTTCCGCCGCAGCTGTTTTGGTACATTGGCACCAGCATTCCGTCCGGCTGTGCACGGGTCCGCCTTCCGGATCTACAAGCAGCGTTTCGCCCCGAGCAGGCAACCCATTCCAACATCAATGCCACAAATTCCACCGCCTATCAAATCCCCGCGCCATCACTCCCCCTTTCGCATACATCATCTTTCCACAGCATGCGAAAGCGCCTTGCGTGCGACTGCTTAGTATTGGGTGTCCTTTGTAACGTCTGTTTCTGTCTCTCTTCCTAACAAATCTTGCCCCCTTCACACGCTCCGCGATACCCCTAAACCGCGCGACATCGCCACCCACCCCGCGATTTACGCCTCCGCGATCGAACGCGATCTTCGGGCGTGGCGCGTCGCACCTGGCCCTCGGCGATCGACCCGCCCGGCTGCGCGCCTCCGCGCCCGGCCTCGCGAATGAAGTGCCCCAGGCCAGGCCCGGCGGCGTCCAGCATCCGGCGCGGCGCCGCATCGGCCGCGAGCCCCCGGCCCTTGAGCCACGGCCACCGCGGCAGGAGGCCACACGCCGCTCCCAGCCGGCGCGCCAAGGCCATCCGTCCCTCTGCCCACCAGCCGTGGGGACATCGTTTGCCCCGCCTTCTTCTGGTGGCCAAGTTCTTTTATGAGGGATTGAACTTTTCCATTTCCATCGAATCGCTGAATTTGCTGAAACTGGTGCAAGTATTCTAGAAGTATTAGGAAACCCAAGTATCAAGCATCAGTCTTAAGTGTAATAGAGTACTGATGTTTATTTGCAATATTTTACTTCACGTACAGTGCTTATTAGAATAAATTAAGAAGCATTACCACCAGTAGAAAACAGCTTGTTTGCTATGCCAATTGCGACGCCATTTGACAAAAATTGATGCCATCACAGCCACTTTCGTGTGCCATCGCAATCACTGTGATGGCACTACTTTGTGTCGAAATGGCATCGCAGTTGGCATCGCAAACATATCGTTTTCTACCATGGTACTTTGACTCAATAAATAATTACAGCATTTCAGTGGTAGTGAACGCCGGTGCTGCAGAAAAGTCTATTATTGCAGAAATTGGTATGGGGGTTCAGGGCGCTCTCGCTGGTCAATTTAAGTACTTTAGTGTTCTACGCCACCATGGGCACCAGTCCAGGTCATTTGAGCAGCTGGTAGCCTGGTCTCAGCAGCCGCGTTACTCACCAGTTGGGAGCTGTGCTCCGCCCGAACATTCCACATTCCCTTATATAAGATCCCCATACACAACGCCGGTCAGTAAGTCAGTGGGTCAGGGGTAAGGGTATCTAAAAAAAGAAGGGATATTTACGGAAAAGAATATCTCGACACATTAAATGATGTGGAAGTTGCTCGCAACATGTGTCTTCAAGCCCATTTGCGCCCCTCTGTCCATAACGTAGTCCGACTCGACACCGCCAGCGAAGCGACATCACTGCCAAATGCGGCACTGGATTCCTCGGCCTGGAGACTAGCTGTGAAAGAGTAAAGAGAAAAGAAGCAAATGTGTCATCAACGTTTTGACGGAGCGCTTCCATGCTTCTTTCTGGATCTGAAGAGGGTGGGTACGATGCCCTGTGTCCCCAGGTGTGGGCCTTTAAGCATAATTCAACCACCGCCCTTTAATCAACATTTTATGGCGGCGACACAACATTTGGCCCTTTCTGGTGGGGCCACGCGGAGACATAAACGATATTCTCTTGGAAACCTGCCGAACAAAAACAAAACGCTGCAGGAAGGTGAAACACCATTTTAACGGTTGCCTGCGCCCAAACGGTCTGTGCGTTTATTTTCACCGCCCGGCCAGGGCACATTCGCACGGAGGGGCCCAACACGAGTGTCCTTCGACGTACGTCGAGCTCCATCCGCTCCTCGCAGGGGCCTGGGTTTCTGGAATTGAATTGAGCATTATGTGGTGTGGACGTACATTTTTCGCAAAGGCTATTCAGCTACAAGCCAAATCCATTCAAACCATTATCATGCAAGATTGTGCGGTCAGCGCGCAGCAGCTCCACGCCCTGTTGCTGTGCCGTGTTGCTACTTATGCGCGTGCTGGAATGCATTTGAAAACATGAACATTGGGAGCGTTGACGCGTGCGTATACAAGTGTTTGCTAGACTGACTTAGAGGCAGGGCAACACTTGGCCAATCAGCAAACATTTGCGAGAAACTGTTAGGCTCAATGCTACAAAATCAGAGTCTAGTTGTGCAAGCATAGGGCTATTCAATTGAAATTAAACTGGCCGCATTGTCGCCCCACAATGCATGCCGTGTGAGCTGGTCGATCTTCTGAATGTGGCATTCACACAACCTCCGGCAGCCCACCTGCACAATACCTACGCAGTGATCACTGTGGATGGCTGCTGTACTACTTCTCCTACTGCTCATTTCGCATTTTCTAGTTGGCCAAGAGTATTAAGGGAGTGGCGCACATTCGCTGACCCAGCCAGTTTCCGCTCTCCGACCCAGCCGAGGGTCGCCACCTCCCAACCCGCCCAAGCCTCCGCCCGTGCAATTTGAAGCACGCCGCAGCCAACCTACACTTCGAGCAGACGGAAGGGCGCCAATCGGCAGCACTTACCAAGGCGAGGTCGGAGCGAGGTGCAGAAACGCCGCCGCTGCTATGCTGCCACATGAAAGAATCACCGCACAAGGTGGGGCGAAACGCGCTCGCCCCTCCCCAGCAAAACGGGCGCCAGATAAAGTCTGGAAGTCGAGTAGTGCAGACCATAAATGCAGCGCGTGGTTGCAAGCGCGTTGCCGCCCCAGAAGCTAGGCGGCACTGGTAGACTTTCTGCGCTGGGGCCCCCTCGCCACGCGTGGCGCACATTCGCGCCGCTAATGTGTGGCCAGCGTTGACATAACGTGCGCATCGCATTTTCAAAGTTGAAGTCCGTGCAGCGAAACGCCTGCAAACTTTCCGTTTCTTTGAGAAGGAATTCGCCCCCTGGGCTTAAATTATTTCTTGAGCTCTGTGTTCCCATTTCTGCTACACACTCTTATTACTAGTCTCGTTCGGTGTACGCACTCTGATTTTGGTTCTCCGTAATAATTCAAGGACTGCTGCCCAGATAATCCGCAAAATTTTCATTGCATCCTCCGATATACGGTAGGCTTCACCAGTTGCCCCCTGCATTTTCGACAGCTGTGGAAAAGGAGACATTCTTTCATTTGTGAATGTGCCTATATATGGGCATTCAAGAACGACTGAATATGCATGTTGCAAGCTCATTGAACATGTAAATGATATAAATGCCGAATATTTTGCCGAAGAATTTCAAATTAGAAAAATTACACTTCAGTTTTGTAATAGTTTTAAATTCAAAGCAATAAACCGTTTGTCTTTCACCTCAACGTGGTTTATTATTCAGTGTTAGGTTAATTGCAAGGTCCATTTAGATTGCTTCAGTTGAGCGAATTGAACCATACAAGCTCAGTGTGTAGTTGCCTCTCAACTGGTAACGTTTACCGAATTGGAATAAGTTACTTTCGATTGAATCCACCATCTATTCACCGCAGGGTGTTACACCTAACCCTGCCTTTATGCCATTCACGACGTGCACTTGCACAAGTTGTTCATCTTTTTCTAGCTATAACGCCATTTGTGCATGCATGGAAATATGCGAGCTTCACCATTTCCATACCTAAATTGTAGTTTAGGTGTGTCTTCTTTTGTAAAGCCATATCGTCCATGATTGGGAAGCACGAGTGCTCCCTCCTCGCCATGGCCCCGAACGCTTACCTCCTAAATTGCTGCAACCATTGTTGCGGCAGCCACGACCACCTACTTGCAAGTCAGCGGGGGTGATTCAGCACGCCTCCAGCCATGAATCCACCAAAATGAATGGCATTGAAGAAATCCTGAAAAACGTGGCATGAAATGCAATGTGCATGTTCAAAAAAATTTGCCTAATGTGTATCATTCCGCAACTTAGTGAAGCCACGCCTGTTGGAATAGGCGCGACACTCGCAGATTTTGAAAGCGCCTGTGCCGCTAGTGCGCACAGCACTGAGCGTGCACTCCCAAACTAGATTACTGTGTGCGCTCCATCCGACAGTCAAAGATGCGCCTTTCACCCTTGCATCGACGTAGCGCACTTTCTAAGAAAGAAGGCGCGGGCTTTGGAGGACACAAGCCGTGGGCCAGGTCCAAGTATTGTAGCATGAATAGTGTTGAAAAAGACATGACGTCGAATCGCAAGTTCGCACTTTGCACCAACCTCAACAAGAAGCAAGTTAGAGCTTAGGCCCACAAACAAGGCACTGTTGTTGAAAACGAGCAAGCAAACGTCTCCCATTGCCACCATCCACAAGCACACGACAAAATTGGGGCGCCTTGCACTATTCAAACAAAGTGAATCGAACCACAACAAGGTGGTTGGACGCATTGGTCAAAGCCAATGTCCTTGGTTCCCACAATGTCAAGAAGCAATTGGCCTAACACGATCAAACCGAGAGAAGCCCCTCAAAGAAGCGGGATTTCTTCAAACATCAAGAGTGTTGCCGTCCCACAAACATCTCCGGTCACTGGTCCCGTCCCCAACATCATCCAACACATGAGCATAACAATTGCTGAATTGCTGCCAGCAACTTGGGTCATCATCACATAAAACCACATATCAGTCATCCAGCCAGATAAAACCCACAAAAAAATATTGTGGGCCTTGCGACAAAATGAACAATACGCTGCCGACCAGCGTTCCAGACATAACTAGATTCAAACAAGTTCATGTGCGCTTTTAAATCCACCAGAGTGAGCCACGTCAACACGAATCTCGCTTATTTTCGTTTTCTTTCTACATCATGGTAACAAATTTTCGAATCCACAAATGTATATGTATGTGGAGCTATATGGTTCAATGGAACTATGTAGTTACATTGAGTCCATAATGAGGTTGTTGCATTTGTGTTGGCTTAGCACTTCGCCCAGTGATTTTGAGAGTCGCCATTTTAGCCTTGATTCTGACACCCAAAACTCCAGTCGATTCGTTAAATCAAGGCCCTATGTCGAACTGGTCCAAGAGCAATTCGCATTGAAGAAATATTTCTTGAAAAATGTCCAAGACACATTCAGATCTATAGTCAATTGATGAGGTAATCTACCATCCAAGTACCATGCTCTATCGATGTTTTGACGTCACAAGGGAAGCAACAATAGAGCATGAACACGCTAGTTGTAATGCTTCAAAGATAACACATGGCATGAACACTACTAGGTGAATAAGTCATAAACCATATCCATTATCCAAATGTCGCCCCAAATCCAATTCTTTCCTCTCTTTCAGTGTTTCTCAACTTTTGGTTTTATTGTTTTTGTTGCCTTCATATCTCCAATAGTAGGCCACAACTCTCTGAGTGCTGCTTTGCCTATTGCTATTTGCAGATACCACATCATTGGGGAACGTTTCGGCTTTATGCACAAGAATATATTGGCAATTAATAGAGCTGGTTGTGTATGCAAGAGCCGTTTGAATGAATCCACAATGGCCAACCAAGCAACGTAATCGATGCGTTGAATTGGTATGACACCCAAATCTATGACCATCAAGCCATGAGCATCAATCCGCCGTGTGGAACAATAGGATCCATGTGTCCAACAGGTTGGGAACCTAATTGATATCTAGCCGCCCGCTCTCCTAGAAAGGATGCATACCATGTCCGCAAGGTTGAGCCATATGCATGACGAAATTCAGAGCTATCTATACAGCTCCTACATAACATCTGCATTGAATGCAATGGCTGAGGTCCCCAACGAGCGGTGGTGGACAAGAGGACGCCTGCTGACTTTTTTGAACTCAAAGAGCAGCCGGTGCACATTAACTTCTAAACACCGACGTTCGTTTTCGAGGGGGAAGGCCAGCGGCCCATCGAGGCGATTGCTTGCATAGTTGTTTGATACCTATCATTACTAGCTATGAAGGGGTGAAGCAGACATGACGGCCATGAAGGGTCATGGAGGGTCATGAAGGCTTCATAGCTTAGCCATAAAGGGCTATTGACGTTATGAAGGACATAAAAGAACACAAAGCTATAAAAGATAAAAGGTTATAAAGGCCATCAAGGTTTATGAAGGCCACAAAAGGCTATGAAGCTGCGAAGGGTTATAAAGGCCATGAAGGGCTATGAAGGCCATGAAGGGCTATGAAGGCCATGAAGGGCCATGAAGACCACGAAGGGCCATAAAGACCACGAAGGGCCATGAAGGCCACGAAGGGTTATGAAGGCCATGAAAGTCCAAACGTTCATAAAGGGCCATAAAGGCCACGAAGGGCCATGAGGGTATGAAGGACATGAAGGGTGATGCTAGGCATAAAGGATCATGAGTGGTCATGGCAAATATAAAGAACATGAAGGTCATGAAGGGCCATCGAGCTGTGAGTGGTCGTGTTGGCCATAAAGGGCTATGAAGAGCCACGAAGGGCCACAAAGGGTTATAAAGGTTCATAAAGGGACATGAAGAGCCATGAAGTTTACAAAGGTTATAAAGGTCATAAAAATCACGAAGGTGAAAAAGGTCATGAAGTTTATGATAATTAAAAATAAAAACCATAAAATACTATAAGCGCCCACAAAGGTCATGAGGGTCATAAGGGTGGCAAACGCCCATAAGGCTATGAAGGGTGGCGAAGGTCATATAGGGTCATGATCACCATAAAGAGCTATAAGGGGGTATGGAATATGATGTAAGATTATGAAAGATCATAAAGGTCAGAAAGCCCATGAAGACCATAAGGGTCATGAAGGCCATAAAATTTAGGAAGGTCATGGATGTCATAAAGAATGAAGGTTGTGAACAATATAAAGGGTCATAAAATTCATGAAGGTTATGGAGATGAACAAGGCCTTGTGAGGCATAAATGTCATGAAGGGTAAGAATAGGTATAAAATTAGGAATGACCACCATTGCGGTTGCCTTCATATGTAGGTTATAATATGTGCATATTATCGAGCTTTGTGCATTTTATCATTGGGTTACGCTCCAGGTTCCTGGGAATGAGTGAAGTTTGTTCTAGTTTTTAGCAAGGTCACCACATTTTCTAAAATAAGTAGCCTTGTCTCCATTGCTTCCAAACACTAAATGCATTTCTTGGTGATAGGGTTTAGGAGACTAGGGAGGGAGAATGAACTGACATGCTTTTCTAGCAATCTTTGTTGGTTACCACAAAGGCAACAATTCATGCACATGGCCGCCTTGTGTAGTAGCCATGATAATGGCGTCATATCTTTTGAACATGCAAAAGACCTTCATTCGCAATGTCAGGTAATGCTTTCCTACTTTTTGACCGTTTTAATCAACTCCTATAGGAATGCGACAATTGTTTGGTTTGGAGAACGCAAACCATATATATTACACTATGCCTTGATCCTTTCCCCATCATCTTTAGCTCCTAACAAGGAAGAACTTGATGCATGTCACTGCGTTGGGCAGACTTCATAGTATTGTATACCAAAAAACATTCGCGGGAAAAAATTTTCCCGTATTTCGTGGTCGAGCCAGTCCCCGAAAATATTTCTCTGCGAATTTTTTGGGCCCATGAACCTTTTTCACCCATGAACTTTCAGCCCCCCATGGGTGGGTCGGCCGTTGGGTGCACGGTTTATCCTCTTTCCTTTGCGTTGCGACGTGTGCACCCCCGCCGAGCAGCGAAGAAGCCTTGAGCTGGCCAGAACATTGTTTGCAGGGCAATGGCCATTGGCTAGCCGGGTCTCCACGGAACCCACAAGTTGTTGGACGCATTTCGAGGGCACAGGCATAGTGTGGCCTGCCAAGCGATCGACGACCAAATCTGTGCCAGCGTCGAGTCCATCAAATGCGCAGGGAGCGCGCCCTGGGAACCACCCACAGGGTGGCTCCGAAAGATCCACCCAAGCGAAGGGGTCTCCAAATTCTCCCCGATCGCCATCATCATCTCAGCATCCGTAGGGAGTAAACCACCCCTCGCCACACAGTGTGTGGCACACACCCTGCAGGCAAACAAGGCTTGCGGGGTTTTTTGGCGGATCAAGCTTTATGGAGAGACCTCCTAATTCTCCCTAATCACCATCCTTGGTGCATCCCCTGTAGTAAACCGGGCCGTTCCAGGCCACCGTGGAGGGGGCAAATAGGCAGCTTCCAGGTGCGAATGAGGGCGCCTATCCCAGCTCTTGCGTGGCTAGTTGCGCCACCGGATGGGGCCATTTCAAGGCAGTGCAGGCGGTGTGATTGCGCACCCACGAGGTGCCAATTTTGTGGTGCATATCGCCCTCCGCTGGCGCCCACTCGGGCCTCCAGCGGCACCCATCCTAGGCCACCGTGGGTGGCACGTATGGGCGGCCGCGAGGCGCCAATCCGGGCACCCCTCCAGGCCTCGCTGGTGGCCACTCAGGCAGGCGCTCCTGGTCACCCAGGATGCCAAGGGACCCTTAGATTGTTAGGCCATAGAACAGGCTACACACAAGGCAGACACTTGCCGGGAGCCCACCCTTAAAGTTCACACCACAGAAATGTTTGTGTGGCAGAAATTTTCGCGGTGAAAAGAGGTCATAGAAGAAAAATTTTTGCACACCAACGAGTGCGCGAAAATATTTCTCCGCGAAATTTTTTTCTGTGAAATATGTGAATTCGTTTCTCCGCAAAAATTTTTTGGTATGCAATAGTCAGACAGTGTCCTACTGCCCATACTATCATAGGGCACGATCTTGCCCAATACCATACGCAAGTATGCTTTCCCAATAGAACTGGAGGTTAGCAATTCAAAGTTTGTGCATCATACCTAATTACTCATGGTCCGACCGGCTGCCATGGTGCGACTCCCTCTATTTTCCACTCCTGTAATACGGATATGGTTGGCCACCTCCCCCTAACCCTATCGCACCCTTCGCCATTGCCCAATACAATTGTGCGGCCCATCCCGTATGCTCATGGCCCCATGGTCTGACTGGGTCAAACATGCTTGACGAACACGCATCAATCTATTGCCTTTGCTGCAACATGGGCACCAATCCAAAGCACATTTTCTGACCTTCTTCACAACGTTGCAACCTTGGCCAATGCTCTTCACACGTTGCATATCTCCCCATTGGGTTGTTCTTTTAACAGCCACCTCACATCAACCCTGGGGTTATTTACACCCTCTCGGCACCCAGAGCAAGTGCATACATTTTGGGGTGATACATGGCTGGTGCATATGGTACACCAGCCATCGGCAACTCCCAAGCCTATTAATGGTAATAATCTACTAAGAATCAGGTCCCTGTGGCCCACACTATAGACCAATCTATGTATATGGCATTCAACACTATGTTTTATGGTACAAGCATCATAAAATCAAAACTACACAATGATTGCATGCACTTAATATCATGTTACATATCATTCGCTATGATTCATATGTCAGCTGATTATTTGGTGCTCTCCCTTGACAGAAACCGCCCATGTCATATCTAGCCCTTTCCTACTCCCCACCCACTTTCTACTAGTTATATTGGCTATGGAGAATAAGTGCACAAAATATAGAGGTGTTCAAGGAAGATGGTGTCTTTGCTAGTGAGGAAGGCGGGATTGAGAGTGCACTCACTGGGTTTGGACAGTCGTTCGGTATGGACCTAATAAACATACACAAAGATGAGGTTTTTAAAGCATTTAGCAACGTTATGGCTATGCGACTTGACACCAAGGATTTCGATTCCATATTTTGGAGCTTTATTAAGATGTTTGCAGATAGGTACAGCATTAGTTTTGTCGTCTTTCTATACAAGCTTCTCCACAAGTTGTCCATATGCATGTTGCATGCTTCTATGGTTATTGGTGCTTATGACAGACATAGCAACAAGATGGCGGAGGATTCCGCTATGCACATGCCATTAGTTTTGTAGCTGTGTGGCCTTGGGGATTCTGGGTCACGGAAAACTTTTACAAAGAAGCTCGTGGCAGACGACTTTGGTGCTATGCTTATAGTGAAGCAGCTGGCTACCACATCACCCATAAAAAATGGTGTGTATAGCACTGATGCAAGGGTATGGCTTTTCTAGTGATTTCCACATGTCTACAATTCTCATTAGTGGCCTATCCCATAAAGGTCTATGACCTGATTTGCGGCAACGTTACACGTTGATGATTTTGTTGTGAAGTGTTAGGCACGTGATGGTATGCAAAGCCATGTAATACCATTCTAGGATATTCATTATATATAATACCACATCATGTCTTGTTCTGCATAATAAACCAATTTATGTGGCCGTAATGCATGTAATGCCAATTAACGTGGCCAGAAGGCATACCATGATATTTTGTGCTAATTGCCATAGGTTGGTATTTGAAGACACTGAATGCCATCTGTCCGATATTCATCCCATATGTTCTGAAGACTAATTCTTGCACATGCATACACATCTTGCCCATTAGGGTTTACTCTCAAAGGGTTGTGCAAAGATCTTAGGGAACAACCCTTGAACAATATTGAAATTGATGCATTGAGCATACGTTCAAGGTATTCTAGAGGTAAGTACCACTATAGTTGTGACAAAACTAGCTCATTGCGCCTTTTCTACCAATGTGAGCAATAATTTTGAAATCAAGGCACGTGAGCTTAGAGCACTGTTCATGCATGTCGATGCTGATATCGATTCTTTTCTGTGCATATTGGAGGTTGTTGTTTGTGGTTGTGGATGTGAATGCTGACAATGATTTGCATGTGGCCATACTTATCTATGTCCATATCCATGTCCATTTTCATGTCCTTGCTCAGGTTTACATCCATTATGGGGAAAACATAATTGTTGAGTCTTAATTCCAATAGTACATTAATGAGGACCAGTCACAAAATGGATTGTGCTCTCAGCTGCAACAACATATTGTTGCTGATAAGCTTAAGGTTTTTGCAATGCGCAGGCTTCAAAAACTCAGAATCGGATATTGAGGAAGCTATCTCTTTTTTAACATGTCATGGAACAATTGGCAATATAGATATTGTCTAAAGATCCTGCACGCTGGCACCACCTATATAGGTCTGGCACTATTAGTCTTGATGCAACCAAAATATGCTGGTGAGGTGCTACTTGTGGACAAGCAAGCGGGTTGCAGTGGCTGAGTGGCAAGGGTGTAGATGTTTGGATACCCTGCCAAAAAGTTGTTCCTTACCAGATATAGTGACAACGCCTAGCAAGTCTTTTATCTAGGAGAACTTAAACCATGGAGACAAGGATGACATTGGTCAAGGTACTAACCACCGTTGCAACTTCCTTTGCTATTTTCATGCAAGGCTCAGTGCATCGGCCTGTGTAAGCATTGTCCAACACTAAACATGTTTTTTGTTGTGCTAGGCATCTTGACCCGTTCACAAGCTCTACAACTCCATTCTACATGTTTGTTGTGTCTACTTGCTTTCATTTGACTTTTTTGATGCCATTGCCATGCATTGGATGGGGTGCGTCAGTTCTTCTCTTTGGCACTTGAAATGGGGATAGAATCAATGTGTTCTAGGTAGTCATGGCTGGGAATGAAGTGCAAAGGCCCAGATCGTGTCTGGACGGATGCTTATTATATCATAATATATCACACAATATCATGCAATATGTCATAATACATCACACAAGTCATTGACTTCTTGTTATGTACATAACAAGTTATCAATGCTTGCAACTCAGTTTCTATCAATATAATTTCAAGTAAGAGTGGCTCTGGCTCAATTGCCTTCATGAAGCTCAACCCCTATGTGCTACTTTGCAATAGCGAGTCTCCTTGTACACTAAAAAAAGTTGTCAACCAGCAAGTGCACATAAGCAATGCTATGATACAAACCACCTAAGCAACAAATGTAGTTAACGATAAATTAACACATCTATCTATCATGACCAACTATCACACTCATCTCCTCACTTGAAATGATGAACTGAAGCCTTATGTGTGTTGCAACTATATTCTCCAAAGCGCCAACAAATGTTGCACAATTTTCTGCTCTCATGGCAGTCATGCGCAACATCTTGCTCCACATGGCAGAAGGGAGTGGCCCAATCTTACACCACACACAATCAATATCAGTTGTTGATTGCAGAACAAGGATTGCTCTTTTTTGCTACAATGTGAAGGTACAAAAAGTTGTCATGGAAAAAGTCATCCCCTTGGTCCCATCCATGCTAAAGTGTGGCCCTTCATCGATGTAAAAGGGCAAGATTTTTAAAGCTTTACAACCTAACAAGGTTGTGTGATGAGGCTATGCAAATAGTCAAAAGGTATGGTTGAAATGGTGGTGGTTTCAGTGGCCAATTTTTTGAAGGGCCCACTCAAAGTTGCATGCAAAAATGTTGTCTAACACTACAACCAATACTTTTGCAACCGATTGCCAAGTGATCTATTTTCGCAAGTTGCATATATGTTAGCTAGCTCACCCTTGAGCTACCACATTTTCTTGTGAGTAGCGTGCAAAGTTTGTGCTTACCAACCGATTGACAATTGACTGCCAAATGGTCCGCCTTCAGTTTTTGCATAGGTGGAGCCATGCTTGCAACATTGCTTGGCCACTCAGCTGGATGCACTGTCCCTTACTACACAGATGGAAAAGTGAGCATAATAATTGCAAATCTTGCAACTGGCAGTCTCAATATGCAAGTTTGACTTTCACAACAAGGGCGGATAGGAGGATATGACTGGGCACTAAACGATTGCTTTTATTGTTTGTGTAGGTCGGTTCTTGCTGCAATTGAGATATTTATCACATAACCCAATTCAATGCCAATTAGCAATGTGATCTACAAAAAGATAAGCAACTTGCTTGATCATTTGAGACTCTACAATGTCATCACGGACTATATGTCTAAAGGGTTGTTGGCAAACAATCTACTTCGGGAGGTCACTGACACCAAAACCTCTTAGTGGATCATGGACAAAATCAACATTTAGGAACTTGACGAGGCACACAAGCAAAAGGTGAACACCATTTATCATAGTTCCAAGTAAGTTGCGTGTACCTTTTCTCAACAAGCATACCACAGGACTGCAAGGCACTTGTGTCACTGCTGGTTATTTGATATCATGTGTGTGATCAAAGGCATGTATATAATGTCGTTGTTGTAACCTTTGCCTCCGGCCACCTCCCTCCAACAATTGACACAGCCAACCGGCTGGCCGGTCCCTCTCCTTCTATTGATTCATCACTCCTCTACAAGTGATTTGGTTGCATGGCAACATGTTTGTGTTGGCCACACAATCCACAACATGGATCCAATCTTACGGCCACAACAAGCATGTTGGCAAACCCTTTTCATTGATATGCATAGAGGTGCTGCCTACAGAAGCAAAGGCATTTATTTGGCATAGTGATGGCTCTTGTGGGAGGTATATTCAGCACAAGGGGATTTGAAAATAAGTTTCTATCACAATGTGGGATATGACATGGCGATGGGGGGGGTTGCCTATAGCGCCCACCCTATATATGGCAAAAAAAACAGGGTGCGTTGGGGCTGCAATATTAACATCGGATAATTCATTTTATTACAACCAAATTCATCAAACAAGATACCCTATCCACTTAATAATAGAACACCTATTGGTACCTAAGGTACAAGTTGGTTGACCATGAGATTGACCCATTGCATTGCCGTACCTTTGCAATAATATAGCAATATTGGAGCACTCTGTTTTAAAGATTTATTGGAGTTATACACTCTATTTTTTGTCCATTCATAAATTGTTTGTAGCATAACAAGGAAATCAACCTTCCACTGCAATGCAATCCTTGAACATAGTGTTTGCAGCAAATATGCAGATGCAAAATATTGCCAATATTTTGGCATAAGCAATATATGTTAGATTGTAAGTGCAATTCAGTTTTTGACTAAAATGTGGAGCAAGATAGGAATGTAGAGCCATCCATTGATGGAGTTCATTTAAGCAAAAATGCAAAATTTTGGAATTTTGTGTCGCAGGTGCTCACAGATATATTTCCACTAATTGGATGCATTTATGACACTCAGTTACTTCCCCAAGAAATTTGCTTGGGATGATGCCTACCATGGTGCATAGTAAGCAGTTGACATTGCTATCTCTACTGAAATTTGCAATACATGATACTATTTTGTAAAGTGCAAAAAGAGTTCCATATCATATTGAAGAGGTTTTGTCTTGTAAGGTATGTGACAAACATACAATGCTTTCTCTTCCAAAATGTTACATCGTGGCAACACCATTTTGCCCAAACCTACCATTTTATTGACGAATTCCACTTCAAAAAGCATAAAGACTAGTGGTGCCAGCTTCACACCAACCCCAACAAAATCGCCCATATCAGAGGTGAAAATTATTGGGCAACAAAAGAAGCTTTTTAACTTCCATGATTGCCATATTCATCGTGGTCCAATAATCGCATTTTAATTTCTACGACTCCATCAATTGCAAATCAATATTGAATGAGCAACCCATGGTTGCAACACAAAGGCACTATGCTTTTGAATGAATATAAATATTGTGCAACTAAACTTTGGTTAGCTCTTTTACAAGTGTGTGAACAATTGTTCTCATAGTTGCACAGGAATAGCGCAATAAGCAAGCACTTCATTGGTCCAAAATCTAATACATTCATGATTAAAATGCTTGACCAGCACAACAAAGACACCGAGAAGTGCATGGCCACAAAACAATTTATTGTAAGATTTGGTGCCACAAAAAAGCAAAAGTATATTCTAATAAAGGAATTCAATAAAGACACTTGCTTTCCTACCTCCATCAAAGACTACCCTAATAGTTTGGTATACATAGTAGTAAAGGCAGACTTGCATGCACACAAGCATATGTATTTTCTTAATAGCAAGACCAAGGCTGGATTGAATTGATTGGTGCATTTGGTACTAAATCAATTATCTTAATTTGATGATGCCACCCAACAATATTATGACCGCACTATGTTCAACCCTTTTTGGCATTTGAAGGGACAACACCATAGTGGAATTTCGTTTCTAAAACAATATCTTTAGCATTGTATGAGTGGGTTTATGCCTAATTGTGGTCGGTGAATGCACCACCTACCATATATCCTTCAATATTTTAATTGGCCTTGCAACCTACAATTACAATTATAGAAACTCAAGGCACAATTTTATGGAATACCAGAGGACACTTTCGATGCTATAATCATAGAGTGATTTAGTCTGGCAAAATACCTGATATTATCCAAAAAGCTTAAGAAAGAGCTGCAACAATAAGGTTGCAATGGAAATCATGGAGGCAGCTCCCATGATTGCATAATCCTTATAGCAAGAGCAACATTCTGCCATACTCCAAACATCACACAAAAACAGTAAACGACAAACAATTGCAGTAGTTGATGTGGTGTGCGGGCCTATCACTGGCATATTGCAGGTGTGGGGATAGTCACAAAAAATTATCAATGTGCTGTGTGATGATACAACATACACTTTAAGGCAACTAGAGCAAGTGGGTTGATTGGCACATGCCGAAAAACCCATGCAATCAATTGCAATAATTAACAACAATGGGGTGCCTACAAGCACCTTGTAAAAATGGTGGATGCAATTCAATATTGAGCCCAAGTGAAAGGATTGCAAGAAAATGAGGATAATAGGGGCAAATTAAATAACAAGTTATAAAAATCAAGTGTTTATGAACAACAAATTAACCGTTTGTTAAAGTGAAGCTCTTCTATTTAGCATGTATTGTGTATTAATGGTTAGGAACATAGTGTTGTTTAAGTTGCTAAGACACAACTATGTGATATTAAATGCTGCCACCTAGGCCAACGTCACCCATCCACTCCCCTCAATAGCAAAATTTGTTCACTTATCCAACAACCATATTATAAACATAATACCTCATTGCACACAACAAGTTGCTTACTAGGTGCTCACTTAGTTGCTCACAAAAAAGTTCTCATGCACAGGTTGAAAATAAACCAATTCAACACCATGCAACACCATGCATATTGGCAACCAAGGGTATTTTTATAGTTTTTGGTGATGGTAAAGTTATCTACACCATTGACTATTGTTGTGTTGCAAGCGAGTTGTGTCCATGGGCCTGCCCATATTGCAAATATCAAGCCAGCATATCTGATGCTTATATCTATTGACACATTTCAAATCCGGGTTTTTGCTAGCACATGAAGATGTTGGTGCAATTGTTGCATCTTGCACATCCACATTAAACTTAGCATAGGCGAGCATAAGTGCAAATGCCAATTGGGTATTGGCTATTATTGTCAACAAAGCAAACGCTGCCACTTGCATCGAGGTGCAACAAGGGATGGTGATGGCGCTTCAACCTATGCGCTCCCTTGTGGTGTGATATCCATAGCTGAAGCCACATTGCGTTGGGTGCATATGCTGATACTGGGACCTAGAGTTGGGGCTGGTGTTTTTCATAACTTATGCAAGCATGGTTGCACCACTTTACAAGGTGCTTGTGGGCACCCCATTGTTGTCAATTATTGCAATTGATTGCATGGGTTTCTTGGCCTGTGCTTATTAACCCACTTGCTCTAGTTGCCCCAATGTGTATATTGCGTCATCACACAACATATTGATGGTATCTCATGAATGTTCCCACACCAGCAATGTGCCAATGATTGGCCCACACACCACATCAACTACTGCAACTAGTTGTTGTTTTCTGTTGTGTGATGTTTATAGCATGGCAGAGTGTTGCTCTTGCTACAAGGATTCTGCAATCATGGGAGTTGCCTGCTTCCATGATTTCCGTTGCAGCCTTATTGTTGCAACCCTCTCTTGGGCTTTTTGAACATCATCAGGTATTTTGCCAGACTCAATCCACTCCACAATTATGGCATCGAAAGTGTCCTCTGGTATTCCATAAAATTGTGTCTCGAGTTTCCGTAATTGTAATTGTAGGTTGCAAGGCCAATTAAAAAATTGAAAGATATATGGTAGGTGGTATATCCACCGACCACAATTAGACATACACCCATTCACACAATGCTAGAGAGATGGTTTTAGAAACGAAATTTTATTGTGGTGTTGTTCTTTCAAATGCCCAAAGGGGTTGAACATAGTGCAGTCGTAATGTTGTTGGGTGGCATCACTAAATTGAGATAATTAATTTAGTACCAAATGTACCAATCAATTCAATCTAGCCTTGGTCGTGCTATTAGGAAAATACAAATGCTTGTGTGCATGCAAGCTGTTGCGGGGCTCTTTTAATGGCCTCCGCTGGTCCCTTTTTGTCGCGCGTGTCCCCACTTCATCCGCCTGCACCCGGTTGGGCCGATGGCCCCCTCCGCCGAACCCGGCGGGCGTAATCGGGGTGCTCGCTCGTTCTTTGCGCGGTGGGCCCTCTTGCGCTCTGGGATCGGACGGTCCTGCCATTCGAAGACGGCGGGTTGCGAGGTAGCTTGCTCCCCGGGCCGCGAGGCCCGTGCGGAGCGCGGCAGTGAGCCAAACGGGTAACAGAGCGGGGAGCAACGCACCCCCACGTACGTACTGGTGGTCGGCCACATTCCGGCCCGGCCACCCATCACACAGACACCACACAATGTACATCAGTGCGTCACGACTGTATCGCCCGGCATACCCCCGTATCGGACCCACTATCGATACACCGCAGCCCAGTCTACCCCCACGGGCTGTCCCTTAGGTACAGGGACTTCCCGAGACCACCAACTACTCCACAACTGGGGGATTTAGACAAGTAAAGAGCCTACGAGTATCTAGAGATCATAAGGAATCCAAATAATGGGTCCAATCCCACAGATGACTAACCAACCAAGACTAATGGCCATAAATCTCTCGACCCCCATGTGTTTCCACAACAATACTTCCCCCTGGGGGGAGTTTTCGCCCTCGAAAACAAGACCGAAATCAATGTCCTCTATCGGCTGCCCAATGGTTGACCTAACTGTGAAGCTAGTGCCACCTCAGGCATACTCCACTGACCATCTGTCTAGTCCCTCTGTGAAATTTCGGGATATGTTCCAGTGTACAAGAAAATCAACTGACCTTCTTGTTATTGGGACCTCTTCAGTACCACTGCAATAGCTGCTCATCTCAAAATCTCCCAGTCAGTTCTCTCCCATCACTATGTCGGATGTACACTCGTGTTCATCTTGAAAGCAGAAAAGATGAAATAATGCTATGACCTATGTCCGAATACATCAGGTCAGCACGAGTGCTATCTGCCTGTACACTAATAGTGTCTTTGGTCGACCAGGAGCATCCGACTATCCACTACCTGACAAGTCTGATGCAAAAATAGAAAACTCATGAGCCAGCTGTCCATCTGGGGATCGGTATACATATACTGATAATCCTCTCTGTCCTAATCCCTTAGATGAATCTCTCCGAAGTATATTTTCCTCTTTGAAACTGCAGTGTACCTTAGTCATTCCATCTCTATATCCACCATGACAAAGTATCCCAATAAAAGATTTCTCGACTCCTCACTGCACGAATCAATCATAGTCCTCTATCTATCTCAGCCCAATCATCAATCAGTAAAGCATCGGTGTGGCCTCAACATCCGGTGTCCCATACCACTATCAGTCTTACCAGCACCAAGCCTCCTGTCTCAAGGACTGAACATAAATCAAACTCCACTTAGATCTGAAGACAATGATATAATCATGGAAACTCTTATCACCCGGCGCTGCTTACAACAATCCTTTCAGATAAATACTGTGACCAGCCCGCTATCACCATCAACGATCTAGAGTCTCCAATCATACAGATCATGCACCACTGTACTGAGTCAACAAAATCCCAACACCATGGAAACAAAATGAATAGCCGCAACTCCTCTCTCAAAAGAATAAAGGTGTCTGTAGCTCATCTTTTTGTTTTTACCTCTCTCTTGGATCCAGAGCTCATAAAAGAATGACAGATAAAATCAACAAATTTTGTCCACTTCCTTCCCGTCTGTGCCCTCAGCCGGGATAGTCTCACCATAGGATGTTATGAAAACTATCCAGTATCCTCAAAATAATTTCTCAATCAGACATTTGGCGCCATTGTCCGACTGTCTTCCGGTCTGGGCCCAGCCAAATGTGGCCATGATTGTTAACATGGGAGTAGATATGAACCTCCTCATGTCACAACCATCAATCTCAATATCAACCACACAGCCAAAATGTCCGACCGTCATCAAAGCAATCTCCTCTAATCCAACTCAATATGCCTCAATTTCGATACAGGTACAATCTCAACTGCTGACTGCAATCGAGAAAGGACTCCTCGAGTGTGATCAAGTGGCCTCGACCTCAATACCCAACCACAACACAAAATACCACTGATCTAATATGGGTCATCATCCCTGGATTCCAACACAATCGCCGATACAACAAAATGTACTCCGGGCGCTCTCGGTCGTCCTCCTATTATGGGCCCGGAGGAAATGCGAACAATGCGCTGGGTGCCCCCATTTTTAACGACCGGGGGATGGGCACTTCCTCTTACGAATACACAGTGACCGTCGATGACCTCTATATCCAAGAATGTGTATATGACCAATATTCGCCAAATCCATCATACACTCAAGTAATCATCAGCCCACAGTACACACCAAATATAGATCATCGGTGCTAGCTCTACCCGTCACTGCTAACCACCATGCAAGTGGACGGGTCTGCCATCCGCTGTAACCATCCACCGATTTTGACCTTGTGTGTCTGTACCTGAAGATGAGGATGCTGAGACTGGAAGCTATCTCTGTCCTCTGGCTCCATGCTACATCCAGCAATGTCCAGCTACTTCCCCCTGGGGTGCATCGACCGTCCTCGGCGATGTCTATATGGCTCACTGCTAGCCGAGTACTCACATTCTCCAACTAGAGAATTGAGTGCACCAGTCAAATGCCCCCAGTTGCACCTAGGGCCTGCAACTGTCCGCCACGAGCGATAAAATCGAGTGCTGACACAGGACAGGTTTCTACTGATAACCTGGTATGTGAACATCATGATATCCCCTCACTGCTACCATCCTCACAATCCTCCTAGCAGTGAACTCAAGTAGGGATTCTCAACTCAAAAGAGGATGACCTTATGTCTTATGGAATCGACCAGCTGTTCCTGTCATATTCCTCTTGATCAAGTTTGAGTTGAAATCATATGACATGCCCTCACACTACTCCATGTATCCAACACTCATGAGTGTCCTATCACAGTGGAACACTGTGATATACATTATAGAATCAGTGACATGCTCAGAACTGCCGGCTATGTGCGGAACCAACAAGATCACAATGTCAACCAACTCTGGCACACCTGTGCAATATACCATCGCTAAAGCCTGCAGAGCAATGGCCCTGACTCCGGCTCCTGGGTCTGAGGCCGCCCACAGCAATGAAGTCGGAACAGTCTCTATCTATCCACTGAATCTGCAACATATGAGATCCTCATCAATCAAGGAATCCCACTCCCAGGACATCTCTGGGGTCTCTCCCAATGGGGCATGAGACTTTAAAGCACCGGCTCCCTGATGCCTAGATGTTGCATCTCCTGAGACTGCTGATGTGCTTCAGTTCGGTGTAGTGCCTAGCCAGGCATGTACCACCCTGCGTCTACCACTACCTCAACCATACAGACGCATCAAACCGAAACTGAGCAAAGTGGCTTTGGCTCACTGGCTAGCCAAACCACTGATCTCCTGACGCTACTATACCAGTTAGAGTATGAAAGAATACTGGTATGTTAACCTGACACTGACTCAGGTCTACGTCAGTCCTACATGGCAGTAATGCCGAATTGCCTCCTGGTCCAGCTGACCAGCCATCCCTGAATCAACACAGTGGGTGCTATATAGCCACCCTAGGCCTCCTCTGATCTCCCATGACTATCCCAACAATGACCAGGTCCATCATGCACCATGTCTGCGGGTGGAAAATAACAACATGTGCAAGTGGGGGATGTCAAAAACCAGCCTGCCTCTGTGCAAAGAATACATGGAGCATCGCTACTGTACAGGTGCAGGAATCCAACAATAATAATGAATCAACAAAAATGTGAATATGCGCCTCTCCACTCTGCCCACAAATGGTATCAGTCTATCTCACGGGATACGACTCGGCTGCTTGAGTGTGCTATCCCCTCATGGGCACTCATGCACCACTCAACAACAATAGCAGCCCCATAATCCACTCACTCCTCTCAATATGGTGTTGTATAAGTACAATCAAAATCCCTCTCGACTGTATACCACTGGACACGAAAGAATCATCCGTGAGCTATGGACTGCAAACTGGGTAGACATGCCGGTGTAGTCAGAGGCTCTCGGAACCTCACAATCCTGGTCATAGACCAAGACGTAGTCCCTATCTCGCTCAGAGTGACCCTTTTTTCCACCAGCCGGCCAGACTGATCAGAAGGTATTCAACTAGTGATTCCCCACAGGCTTACCCATGTACTTCGGACAAGGACGAATCCCTGACCTTTTCGGGGGCAGTGTCAGTGAGTCCTCAACTAGTCTAGTCCCAACTTCACAGCTAACCGAAACCGGTTGCCCCTTGCCTGGGACAGGACCACCCGGGAACGGCCTCCAATAGCCTCACCTACCAGGGCACCTCAGGGCTGACGCCACACCGAAAGTGGGCACATGTACAGCCCAGGTAACTCAGAGGTAACCTGGTTGATGTCCCGTCTATACCAGTCTACTTGCACCCTCCTAGCGCATCGTAGGGCCCCCGACAGCTTCAACCAGGTATGCCACGACTAGGCAGGTTCCTGGCGGGGTTAGCCTTCTACGACCGCACTAACTGGGAAGGTGTCCCAGTCTTCCCTCTCCACTGGCACACCGTGGCACCCTACTGTGGAGAGAGGCCCTCTAAGTCACCCCAACCGCACTTCGGGTCTGGTGCACTGGCACCCTATGGACCCAGGACCTGGTGTACTGACACCCTAATGGCCCTTGGAGCCACACGAGGACTCCCTCACTAGGGGGTCTGGTGTAATGGCACCCTACTGACCCACTGAGTAGTCAGACGGTGTGGTCAGGATGGGTAGTCATGAAGGTGGTGTGCTCCACGACTCCTGTCGTCCAGATCTCGATCCGAGACCGCCAACTCGGGGCCTGCCTCAGATGTCCAACCTAGGCCGCCAACTCGGGGCCTGCACTAGGCTGCTCTCTATCTCGACCTGGGCCGCCAACTCGGGGCCTGCACCAGGTGTCCAGCCTGGGTCGCCAACTCGGGGCCTACCACAGACTGCTCTCTGTCTGGCACATCCTCACCACACTAGAAAATCTCGAGGGTTAATTCGGCCCACCTCAAGATTCCTAGGGGAATTCAAGCCGCATCACGCGCGCCGCGCCGTTCTCCCTCGCTCTGCTCCGCATGCGGACTCTTAATTTGCGTGCCTTCCATACCAGCATTTATAAGGGGGCCAGATCCTTGGCGCCGCAGATACCCAACATCAAGGGCCGTTGCGGCGCCGCTTCAGCGCGATTCAGCGCCGCTTTTTTTCCGCCCGCGCCTTTTCTCCAACGGCCTCCGGGCGCTTTCAAACTTTCATACCTTCAACTGCTGCGTTTCCATGCCGGGTCTTTCGCTTCGTTGCTTCCATGCAGCTCGATCCGCGCCCGATTTTGGCGCCGTTTCTCGTCGCTACGCCCCTCGGTCGCGGCTTCACCCGATGCCACCTTTCCCGGCGTCATCCGCCGGCGGTCTCCCTCGCGGCTCCGCGCTCCAAAACCACTTGTTGCGGGGCTCTTTTAATGGCCTCCGCTGGTCCCTTTTTGTCGCGCGTGTCCCCACTTCATCCGCCTGCACCCGGTTGGGCCGATGGCCCCCTCCGCCGAACCCGGCGGGCGTAATCGGGGTGCCCGCTCGTTCTTTGCGCGGTGGGCCCTCTTGCGCTCTGGGATCGGACGGTCCTGCCGTTCGAAGACGGCGGGTTGCGAGGCAGCTTGCTCCCCGGGCCGCGAGGCCCGTGCGGAGCGCGGCAGTGAGCCAAACGGGTAACAGAGCGGGGAGCAACGCACCCCCGCGTACGTACTGGTGGTCGGCCACATTCCGGCCCGGCCACCCATCACACAGACACCACACAATGTACATCAGTGCGTCACGACTGTATCGCCCGGCATACCCCCGTATCGGACCCACTATCGATACACCGCAGCCCAGTCTACCCCCACGGGCTGTCCCTTAGGTACAGGGACTTCCCGAGACCACCAACTACTCCACAACTGGGGGATTTAGACAAGTAAAGAGCCTACGAGTATCTAGAGATCATAAGGAATCCAAATAATGGGTCCAATCCCACAGATGACTAACCAACCAAGACTAATGGCCATAAATCTCTCGACCCCCATGTGTTTCCACAACACAAGCTTACTTTGCTACTATGTATACCGGACTATTAGGGTAGTCTTCGATGGAGGTAGGAATGCAAGTGTCTTCATTGAGTTCTTCTATCAGAATATATTTTTGTTTTTTTGTGGCACCAAATCTTACAACGAATCGTTTTGTGGCCATGCACTCCTCAGTGTCTTTGTTGTGTTGGTCAAGCATTTTAATAATGAATATATTAATTTTTGGACCAGTGAAGTGCTTGCCCATTGCAATACTATACACATGCAACTATGAGAACAATTGTTCACACATTTGTAAAGGAGTTAACCAAAGTTTAATTACACAACATTTGTATTCATTCAAAAACATGGCGCTTTTTGTGTTGTGCAACCATGGGTTGCTCATTCAATATTGATTTGCAATTGATGGAGTGGTAGAAATCAAAATATGATCATTGAACCACGATGAATATGGCAATCATGGAAGTTCAAAAGCTTCTTTCATTACCTGATGATTTTCACCTCTGATATGGGCGATTTTGTTGGGGTCGGTGTGAAGCTGGCACCACTTGTTTTTGTGCCCTTTGAAGTAGAATTTGTTAATAAAATGGTAGGCTTGGGCAAAACGGCGCTGCCACGATGTGACATTTTGGAAGAGAAAGCGTTGCATGTTTATCACATACCTAACAAGATAAAACCTCTTTAGTATAATATGGAAACTCTTTTGGCACTTTACAAAGCAATATTGTGTGTTGCAAATTTCAATGGAGATAGCAACATAAAATGCTTACTGTGCACCATGGCATGCATCATCCCAAGCAAAAATCCCGGGGACATAACCGAGTGTCATAAATACATCCAATTAGTGGAAATACATCTGTGGACACCTGCGCCACAAAATTCCCAAATTTCGTATTTTTGTTTGAATGAGCTTCATCAATAGATAGCTTACATTCTTGCCTTGCTCTTCATTTTGTTTAAAAACTGATTTGTGCTAACAATTTAATATAGATTGCTTATGACAAAATATTGATAATACGTTGCATCTTCGCATTTGTTACAAACACCATGTTCAAGGATTGCATTGCGATGGCAATTTCGTTTCCTTGTTATGTTGCAAACAACTCATCAATGGACAAAAATATAGTGTATCACTCCAATAAATTCTTGGAACAAAATGCTCCAATGTTGCCGCATTATTGCAAAAGGTACGGCAGTGCAACAGATCAATCTCATGTTTAACCAACCCATACCTTGGGTACCAACAGGTGCTTTATTACTTACAATATAATAAGGTTCCTCATTTGATGAATCTAATTGTAATAAAATGAGTTGTCCGACGTTACTGCTACAAACCCAATGCACCCTTTTTTTGGCCATATCAAGGGTGGAAGTAGGCACCCCCCTCCCCCTTCACCGTGTCATATCCCACACTATGACAGAAACTTCCTTTCAAATCCCCCTGTGCTAAATATACTTCAAATTGAGAGCTATCACAACACCAAATAAATGTGTCCGCTTCCGTAAGTAGCACCTCTATGCACGTCAATGAAATGGTTTGCCAACCCGCTTGTTGTTACCTTAAGATTAAATCCACGTTGTGGATTGTGTGGCCAACACAAGCACACTACCGTGCAACTATATCACTTGCAGGGGAGTGATGAATCAATGGCAAGAGAGGGACCGGTCGGCCAGCCAACTGTGTCAATTGTTGGAGGGAGGTGGCCAGAGGTACAAGTAACAACGACATTATGAACGTGCTTTTATTCACACACATAGTATCAAATAACCAATAGTGACACAAGTGCCTTGCAACCCTGTGGCATGTCTATTGAGAAAAGGTACGTTCAACTTACTTGGAAATATTGATAAGTGGTGTTTACCTTTTGCCTCATCAAGGTCCTGAATGTTGATTTTGTCCATGATCCACTGGGAGGTTTTGGTGCCAGTGACCTCCCAAAGTAGATTTTTTGCCAACAACCCTTTAGACATATAGTCTGCAATGGCATTGTGGAGTGTGGAACGATTAAGCAAGCTGCTTATCTTCTTGTAGATCATATTTCTAATTGGCATTGAATTGGTTGATGTGATAAATGTCCCAATTGAAGTGAGAACCGACCTGCACAAACAAAAAAAGCAATTGTTTAGTACCCAGTCATAACCTCCTATCCGCCCTTGTTGTGAAAGTCAACCCTACATATTGAGAATACCAGTTGCAGGCTCTGCAATTATTATGCTCACTTTTCCATATGTGTAGTAAGGGATAGTGCATCCAGCTGGGTGAGCAAGTAGTGTTGCGAGCATGGCTCCACCTACATAAAAACTCAAGGAGGCGGACCATTTGGCAGTCAATTGCCAATTGGTTGGTAAGGACAAACTTTGCACGTTATTCACAAGAAAATTTGGTTGCTCAAGGGTCAGCTAGCTACTATATATGCAACTTGTGAAAACAGATCACTTGGCAATTGGTTGCAAAAGTATTGGTTGTAATGTTGGATAGTATTTTTGCATGGAACTTTGAGTGGGCCTTTCATAAAATTGGAACACCACCACCATTTCAACCATACCTTTTGACTATTTGCATGGCCTCATCGCACAACCTTATCAGGTTGTGAAGCTTTAAAAACCTTGCGCTTGTGCATCGATGAGAGGCCACACTTTAGCATGGATGGGACCAAGGGGATGATTTTTTCCATAACAATTTTTTGCACCTTCACACTATAGCAAAAAAGGGCAATCCTTGTCCTGCAATCAACAACTGATATTGACTGTGTGTGGTGTAAGATTGGGTTATTCCCATATACCATGTGGAGCAAGATATTGTGCATGACTGCCATAAGAGCGGAAAATTGTGCAACATTTGCTAGCGCCTTGGAGAATATGGTTGCAACACACATAAGGCTTTGGTTCATCACTTTAAGTGAGGAGATGAATATGATAGTTGGTCATGATAGACAGATGTGGGAATTTGTCAATATCTACAGTTGTTGCTTAGGTGGTTTGTGTGACAACATTGCTTATGTGCACTTGCTAGTTGACAATTTTTTAATCTACAAAGGGACTCGCTATTGCAAAGCAGCACATAGGGCTTAAGCTTCATGAAGGCAACTAAGCCAAAGCCACTCTTACCTAAAATTATATTGATAGACACTGAGTTGCAAGCATTGGCAACTTGCTCTGTACATAATATGAAGTCAGTAATTTGTGTGATATATTATGACATATTGCATGACATTGTATGACATATTATGATATAATGAGCATTTGTCCAGGCACGGTCTGGGCCTTTGCACTTCATTCCCAGCCATGACTGCCTAGAACACATTGATTCTATCCCCAATTCAAGTGCCAAGGAGAAGAACTGATGCACCGCATCTAATGCATGGCAATGGTGTTAAAAAAGTCAAATAGAAGCAAGTAAACACAACAAACATATAGAATGGAGCTGTAGAGCTTGTGAACAAGTCAAGATACCTAACACAACAAAGGCATGTTCAGTGTTGGACAATGCTTATACAGGCCGATGCATTGAGCCTTGCATGAAAACAGCAAAGGGAGTTGCAACGGTGGTCAGTACCTTGGCCAAGGTGTTATTGGCCTTTGAAAATTGTGTTTCCATTCTGGTTCGTCATCCCTGTCTCCGTGGTCTGAGTTCTCTCATATGAAAGACTTGCTAGGCATTGTTGCTACAGATCTAATAAAGAACAACTTTTGGGAGGGCATGCAAACATCTACACCCTTGCCACCCAGCCACTGCAACCCGCCTGCTTGTCCACAAGTAGCACCTCCCCAATATATTTTGGCTACATCAAGACCAGCAATGCAAGACCCGTATGGGTTGTGGCAGTGTGCAGGATCTTTAGACAATGGTTATATTGTTGATTGTTCTGGTATGTGAGGATTGTTGGTGTGGGGCTCCTGCCCTCTTTGAGCCGCGGACCTGCCTTGCCGGGCACCTAGTAGAGGTGGCCACCCGGATCCGTTAATAGCGGACAGAGGTTAATTTCCGTTAATTTTCCATTAATTAACGGAAAATAACGAAAAAAGACAAAAATTAACTAAAAATTAGCGGATTTTTGGATTTTTGGGGGATTTTTGGGTTTTAGTCATACTTATAGTTTATGGAATTCGCTATTAGAGAGTATGTTTGTATTTTGTTTCAACCTATGCATACTAGATTTTCAACTAGCCGCAGTTGTTGTGATTTTTTGGGGTTTTTTTTGATTTTTTTGGATTTTTTTTTCCTTTTTTCTGAATTTTTCTCCCTTTTTCTTTAACGAAATTTAACGGACAGCTGATAAAAATTAACGAACCGGATTTAACGGACCGGATGGCACCTTTGAGTGGCCACCTCTAGCACCTAGGTCCTTACGGGGACCTAGGCGGGACCGCCCCAACCTATTTCCATATCTTATAAATGGGTTGGGGATATATTACCATACCTTGGGCAGGGCGTCCCCCACATCAGGCTGGTGTGCATAACATTCATCCCCCTTAGGGAGGTGGGACGTCCCTGTCCCAATAAGGTGATATGGAAATAGATGCATGCGTGGTTGGTAGGCTTGCTGTTTGGAACAACTGGCTATGCATTGTGCCACATGCCCAGTGGTTCACAATATTGGAACACATTTACATTGAAGAGGAAAAGAGTGGTTGTTACGTAGACAATGTTCCTGCTGACAACCCTCATTAAAACTCTTCCTGTAGCATACCCGCCGGAAAGTTCAATGTCAATCTAATGCACAATGACCTATTGGACTAAAGGTGACCTCTCGGTCTGCTAGAGTGCAGGACAAGTCGATAATGCACAGGGGCTACCCCATGCGTCCACCACGGCGTCCTCCACTAGCCTGCCACGCACTGCCTCGCCCTCGCGGAACATAGCTAGGCTGGCGACCTCGTCCTCGCCCACGGTCGGAAGTCAGCACCGGCAAGCCGTCACTCTCAACTCGTTCCCCACTTATGATTGCAATGGACATTGCATTCATATGTCCAAATACAGAGTGGGATCTTGCGCCCTGGTACCTAGTATTTTTCTAGGCCTAGCGGAGCATTGCCTGTGATACAAGACAGATAGCAACACATATTTGCTCATGTCAATATGCACATCTCGTACTATGTGTATTGCAACCAGTTTGCACATGCATCACAAGAGTTCTGCTATTTTCAAATGCTTGAACCAATTCCTGTGCATTTGCAACTGCGTTTGCTGATTCCCAGCTTTTATGTTTATGTCCATAACCCAGCCACTTGACAAGGTACTCAATAAGGTCCTGCCATCGGCTGTCTTTTGACTCTTTTGTCAAGGATACGTTCAACTTCATACTCCAGTTCCCCTTTGATCTCGATAGGGACTGGGGGTGGCTGTACTCTGCCACTAGCCTTATACAACTTGAGTTTTGATACATGGAAAACCGGATATTTCTTACTCATGTTGTCCGGAAGTTCCAATTAATATGCAACAGAACCTATCCGGTCGAGGATGGTGAAGAGCCCAATCCACCTCGGTAATAGTTTTCGTGTTCCTGGGTGCTTGAGGGCAATGTGCTGTGTTGAAAAGAGGACGTCATCTCCTTTATCATATGACACTTCCCTCCAATGGTGGTCAGCATTCTTTGACTGCCTGGCATGTGCTTTCTCTAAGCACTCCTTGGCCTCTTTCAGTGCTGTCTGGACATGGTGATCAAATCGTGTCACGGCTAGTAGTCCCTCCTCAAGGGTTGTACCATTTCGCCTCAAGTAAGGTTGTTGTGCCCTATCAATGGCCACTGCCAAGCCGCAGACATTTGGATTATCATAGCCTTTCAAAGGCTTCCAAATTTGCACCCCCAGAGCTAAGGGACTCCTTGGGTGTCGACCGCAGTTCAAATAGAATGGGGTCTCTTGGGTTGAACTATTTTTTGAGTTGTTCATTGCAAACTCGGCCATGGCTAATAGTTTGTCCCATGCATTTTGATCAAAATACGTATAGCTGTGTAAGTAGTCCTCCAGAACCCGATTCGTGACTTCAATCTGGCCATCCGTCTGTGGATGGTATGTGGTGCTTATGTTGAACTGCACTTTCCACCTCTCTGCCAGGTACTGGTAAAACATGGAAGTGAACCAAACATCTCT
>CAJHUC010001321.1:0-57082 GCA_905146915.1 Ostreobium quekettii | reverse complement strand
GAGGGGCGTGTCGGTCCCCAGCTGCAGCAGCACGCAGCTGGACAGGCGGCACAGGCGCAACAGCCGGCAGAAGTGCCTCAGGCAGAAGGACGCGGACCGGGGGGCGGTCTTGGGCGCGGCGAGCCGCAGCCGCGCGCCGGCCTGGTCGGCGCGAAGGACGACTTCCGCGGTGGACATGGCCGAAGGGCCGTGGGCGGCGAGGCGAAGGTGGTCCGCGGCAAGGGTGGCTGTCACCTCGCTGCAGTCGGACGCCGCGAGCTGGGAGATGGCCTGGAGAGTGGACATCATGTGGAGCCTGAAAAGGTCCTAAGAATAAGGAAACCAATGCAGGCACTCCTTGAAGACACATGTGTTTTCGAGGATGTGTTCGGGTCCCCGTACACTGCATTTGCGGCCGTACACTGTCGCAATGTGCCCGACACGGTGTCGGGTGTGGAAGATTTCGCTGACGATTGTGCAGTGTCACAATGCGCTAAGCACCAATGAGGCGGGTTGTTTTCTGCAATATTGCGGCCGCACTATTTGTCGAGGATGTCAATTGGGGGGGCAGCTGCAATGCAAATTTGCATGCCAATAAAACTCCAGGGGGCAATGCATGCGGCTCTGAATTTGGCCTGCACGGTCTGACACTGCAGTGTTTTAACAAAAGGTGGGTGTTGTGCAAAACTGCCATCTTTGCTGCCTCCATTGACACCCCCAACCCCAACCTCTCACCGGCCCACCCGCCCCATCTTTCCACTTCTGGCCAGGGATGCACCGCAAATTGAAATCACCACGCGCACCGTAAGCATCCCCTCAGAAACATGGTACTTCAGTTCATTGACAAGCCACAGCGTACCAATGCAAGAGAAAGAGGCATTGAAATAATCATTAGTAAAAACAGGCCAGATGACACAGTCCAGACATGGCCAGATCAAAATGCAAATGTGTGCTTTCGGCAAATGTTGTCCCAAAAGCACACATTTAGTACAGACATTGACACCATTTCAACCGTGCACTCTGGGAAACCGAGTAATCTACACAGTTTCCGAGGGTGCACGGTCGAAACTGTGCTGAACCTGTGTCAATGACACCAGTAGAAAACACCCTGTTTGTGATGCCAAGTGCGATGCCATTTTGTCACAAATTGATGCCATCACAGCCATTTTTATGCCATCGCACTCACTGTGACGGCATCAATTTTTGTCAAAATAGCATCGCAGCTGGCATCGCAAACAGGCTGTTTTCTACCAGTGTGAGTGTCCTGAATGTGTGGTTTCGGGACCACATTTGCCGAAAGCACACAGCTAGATTTTGAGCAGACCGTGTCAGGACTGTGTCATTTGACCTGGTTTTCCTAGTGAATGCTCATTGTATGTTTGGCTGATGTGAATTTGCATCAACCAAACACACAATGATCAATATTTGCTTCCAAGCTGAGAGCTCAGCACTGCGCTTCATTCAACTGCTGCTAAGATGAAGAACAATGCGAAATGCATTGAATTTGTGAGGCCACTCCAACATAAATTTCTGGCGGCAATATGACAATTCCGGAAATCTTGATAATTCAGATTTTCTCAATTTTTGCCAGAATTCAAGCATCAGTCACCTCTTCGAAGATAATCGGTCGTCCGCTGTACGCTTCCGCTGAAATCAACACAACATCATATCAAATGACACCCGATAGGTATAAGGAGTTTAAACGATTCATGTGATGGTCTAGACCTGACAAGACTGAAAGATGATCATCTGTGTCAGAGCCATAGAGCCACGTGAAGGTTGACAGCGCTGTGAATTGTATTCCGAGAAATTATCAAGCACGTTTTGCAAAGTGTAGGACATCGAAGGCTGCCAGGCGCTTGCACTCAGCCAACGGATTTATTCTGTTCCTAGCCTGTTCAGCCTTTGTAGTTTTGCTTGCCACGAATGGGAACTGTAGGCTAATAGTAGGCCCGGAAATACCTGTACAGAGGTTTGTAGATTTGCTAACACAGCAAAGAAATATGCGTTTATGCATGGAGCACACACAGCAAATGAAGCACAGGTATTGCTGCTAGCATCCTATACTATTGCGGATCGTGTCGGGGACAACATGAAATACTGTTAGATTCTTTCAAGATATGTATGCTGTCCGTGTTGGAGCGTTGGATGTACATTCAGCTGAGTGAAATCTGTTACTTGTAACTTTACGGCATAGCTCGCACAAATATCCGAAATGCTTCATTTTCTGACATGATTTCATGACCTTCATTTAGATCATGAAGCTATTGCAGGCCACGAAGTCATGAAGGTCATGAGGTATGCTTTTGAGTTAAGGGTTTTTACTATTTAGGCTTTTCATTCCCTAGCAGCCTTCATGACCTTCATATCCTCTAATGATAGGCATCGGAAAGTCCTCACAAATATGCAATTATATTATTCCCAGACGAGTAAGGATTTAAAATGCACAAAATGTGCCACATGTACATATTTTTATTTATCTTATGTATACAACAGCATAATTTGAAGCAAGGAAAAGCATTGCCCGCAATGCTTATTCAACCGTGTGCAAGATATGTGCATGACTAGAGAATCGTGATAACTCAACACGCTGCCCAACTGAAATATCTTTTGGTGCCACAGGTTCTTCTTTCCCGGGATCGAAGACATATATAATAACAGTTTCTTTGCCATTTAATTCTTGAAAGATTTTGTTTCGAAATGCCCCATTCAGTCCATTTTGTTTCTAGACACGCACGGTATTTATCACAAGTGCTTGCTTTTGTATGGCCTGAATCACATTTGTTTGCATGCCAATTTCATTGGATATCTCTCTAAGACATTGAATACATTTATCTATTGAGTACTTCTTACTATGCGGGCAGGTCTTAACACACCTTCATATTCAAAATCCTTCGGGTCGACAAATGTATCCTCGCCAGCTGCGGAAAGGCGCGATAGCTCAAATCCAAGTGGTGACATACTTGTCAAATCTTCCAATGTGCCATATTATCAAGTTAATTGATCATTAAAAATGATCAACATTCATATCAAGCACACAAATAAATATCGCCTTCACCACCTCTGCGCCAACCTCTGTTTTTAGGTACAATTAAGAGATAAAACGTAAGAAGACTATTCCAAACAACGTTAAATTCGAAGTCGTCCGAGTCTCCAAATCAAAATAACAGCAAAAACCAAACATAAATTAAACAATCTCGCCGTCCAAGATTAATTTCGTCTAGATCCCAATCGATAGAGGACAAGAAGTGAATTGGCAATTCTGCCGGTAATTACTAACTACAATTGCGAATTGACCTTGTTATGGCACTTGGGAAGATCGAGGGCTAGGAGAATGGCTACAAGTGTAGAGTCTTGTATCTTGAAGTAATAGAGACTCTCTAGGCTGTGGTGAATTTGCACCGTGCGCAAGAATTGGCAGATGTGGATTCTGGGTTGAGCTGCACATGAAAACTTCGATTCAGGCATCGATCGACATGGAATGTCCAAGCAGGGCTACTACACAACCTTTGAGAGCTAGCCCGCACTGAACCCAGCCTTGGAGGTCTTGGATGTTGGCGTTTTTCGCTCAGAGAAGATCCACACTTAGGAGATTGAGAACACCGCGGATTTCCATCACCGACATTGCCTTCAAGGCAATGACAAGTTGTCACCTTCGAGAAGGATCCAGGCACAATCGAGCGGGTTTGGCAAGAGCTACGCCACGTGCTGGATGCCCCCTTTCACTGCGGTGGTGGCAACGACTGGCGTTGCTATTTGTAAGCATGGGAGCGGCCCAGAATTGAGGGGTTCTCTGGGAAAGCGGACTCTGTACGAGCTCGCTTTGAACTAATCCATGGAAAATTTCGAAAGTTGCTCACAGGGGTGACGGCTGATCGTTTTCCTTGTAAATTGAAATTTAAGGGTTTTGAGACCCAATCTTTCCGATTCTGGCCTTCTTTTCTAATTTGGATGCAATTTTTATAGCGAAATTTCTCTTTGAAACAGACGACAATTAATCTTGGACGGAAGTAGTATCTTACTGTGTATGGGCGCGGTTTATGTCAAATTGAGCTGCGAGGCATCGGTGGATCCAAATCCAAGACAAACTGTGAATAGGCAAAAAGGGAATACAATTAGACGGTGAAATATTGCATTGCGCAAATTAGCCCCATTGGTAATTTGGGGACGCGGCACGCAATGCGCTGCCGTTCCAAAATAGGCCGTGCACCCAGCATCCATGCTGCGCAGATGATGAAAGATTCCGCTACATTGTGACATTGAAAACACTTGAATTTGCAACGACGAATATGGCACACGCATCTCATACATCATACACCGCACATGCTGGGGTGATTTTATACCGCCATTGTCATCTAGTTGATGATGTACTCTGCATTGCAGCTTCCAATACAGTGCGCTCTACTGTAGTTTGGAGGTTGGAGCCTTCAGAGGCAACCAATGCGGTGATATTCCCCGCCGAGGCTCGCGATGCAGAAAACAACTGCTACAGAATTCGGGGATTAATCTCAAAATGTTTGTTCAGCACTGTCAATAGTAGAACCGAACACTCTGCAGGTTCTCAACTGCGATGATTACCTCCTGTAAATTCCAACAGGCTGATAGTGTAGGTCGCTGTTTTGCCATCTGACGGCGACTCCACCGACAGTTCAAGTGCGGCTGACCTCTCCGATTTGATCTTCAGGTGGATCGCTGCTGGCTTGGCATTGGAATTGGATACCTTGGCGCGGCCCTTGCTATTGGGAACGGCGGCGTGTAGTGCCTTCTGCAACGCGGCGGGCTTCAGATGGATAGATAAATACTCTTGCTTGCTGCAGCAAAAATATGTACCGTTTACTTCCTATATAGTTAACTCGTTGATTGGGAACCCAGGAATCTTCCCCACACATTTCGACGCAGTCAATTGCAGCATTAATTTTCAAATCTACGCGGTTATATATGCTTGGAAATTCATCACAAATATTGAAAATTTTAAAGTAATTTGATTCAGGATATCTCATCACACTTATTTATTCATAGATAATTCATAATGAATGCTCGATGCTCCATCCATCGCACGGCACCTCACCTGCGCGACCGATAGCTGTTTTGAAAGAGAACATACGAAGATTCACACAATATGAAATTGCGATGGTGGAATTCTAATTAAGATCTTTCAATCCGGTGAAATGCGAATGCAATGCAAACATCCGTGCCTTACCAGCAGAAGCGGGTGAAGATGGAATTAGCATGGTCGAAGAAAACATCAACATAGCTGGACTGCGGGAAGGTCAAACCAAACCATCTTAAAATTTTAAGTCAAAATTTGAAAATACAAGTATGTTTAGGCCAAAACATTACGAATGCAGCTAAATAAACTTCCGTAAAGCAACAGCGAAATCGGCAGATCATTTCTGAAAGGAACGACGATGATGACGTGTGGCTGATGTGAACAATCTCCATCAAACACTATGACATTTTTACAGATATGAAAGTAATTTGACACGAAAAGGCTTCAATATCAACAATAATATGAACGATAGCTATTTAAGTTTAATGTATGAATTTCACAAGGGATTTTTTCAGTTCTATTACCCTTTCCAGCCCAAATAGTTCGATTTGGGGCAATGTTTTTAAATAAATTTTTGCAATTGATTGTGTTTCTCGTACCAGTAAAAGAAAACAAGGAACCGAATTCATGACCATATTGGTACTTACAGCATTGATGCGTCTATGGACATCCAGAGCCACAGTTCGTACTTTTGCAGCCCCGATTGAATACCCTCTAAATTAGAGTCATTAAGTGACTTCATCTTACCTGGCTTCTGTCGACGAGCCGAATTTGCATCCCTCTGTTAAGCCAGAATTCGAGTCGCACTGTAAATCAAGACACACCCGCAAATCAAAGGCTATCGGCTGCCACTCTTCGACAAACGGACAGATGTCTCATCGATGAGAGTGTTACGATATCGTAACACCAGAGAATCGCCAATTCAGGGGACCTAATCATTACTGGAAACGGATGACCGTATATGGTAAGAATCAATAGACGCAGCTGTTTGTGCACTTGGATGCAAGCTGCGCCAAGAGTTGAGTTCCAAGTCACCATTTGCACCAGCAAAGAGTACCATTTGGGCCATGCAAATTGCAATATCATTCTGACACTGAGCGGCTGCATCACGGTGACTTCTATGACATTGAGAGTTGGAGGCATCAATCGCAAATTAGCCAAAATGGTGCTGTCCTCTTGCGTTGCTGCCAAACTTCATGGAAGACAGACATCTTATCGGACGCGAATCCCCTTCCTGAGGCGTCGCAATACTGAGCATCGGACCGTCTTCCCTTCAGCTCGTCGCCCACGCAGGCCATCTCCACTCCTGGAACATGTGCTTATTGTGCATCCGGTCGGCACATCGACTGGCCGCCAGGAGAATCCAGATCGACACAGCAACGGCGACGCGCCATTGCACCGCACCGCGTCGCGAGCAATCTCCAGCGCAAGTCGCTCATTTTTTTTCTCCCTTTTTACATTCTCGTTCTTTCCCATCTTTGCCCCCTTCCATTTATTTCTTCACATTCGTTTGTATTTTCACGGGTTTGCTTTTCATTTTCATTTTACGTTCCACGCTTCTCTCCTGGGAACCCGCCTTCGTGGCGAACAACCGGGCCACACCTGGCCCCCCACGCCGTCATCGCTGAACCGGCCATTCCGCGCACGCCGGGCCCCTTCGGCGAATCCACAAAACTCCGATCCAAGCCCCCGGTCCGGCGGGATCACCGACACAAACGCGCGCACCGCGCATGGACCTCACCGAATTCGTGGTTGAAGTCGCTGGCGACGAGATCCAGGACGGACGCCAGGCTCTGGTGGTCTCGCAGCGCGGCTAGCACCGCGCACTCGTCGCCTTCGTGCTCAGGACGACTTCCAGGCACGTGCGCGACGTCTGGAATGTGGTCTGCGCCGGCGAGGTACAGGACCTCGTCCATGACGCTCACTGCATGCAGCCCAGCCCGCCCGCGCTCGCGGCCTCAGCCGTCGATTGCCTGCGGCCGGCAGCCCTGGACAGCGCTGGATTGAGGGCGCCCAAGCGACCCAGCCGACCAAGTGAGACTCTCGGATCCGGGAATCCCTGTCCGGGTCGGTTCTCCAAGTCCGGACGGGTAGGTGGTTGGGTGTGGCGGAGCCTCGCGAGGCCGATCGGCCTGGTGGCCCGGCGGGCTGGGAGGCGGTTGCGGGCCTTTGCAATGAGCTCGAAACTGGGACGGCGGTGCGGCGTGGGGCAAAGCCGTCGCCCAAGGGGATGTTGGATTAGGCGAGGACGCCCGACGTCCCTTGTTTGGGATCGAGCTGGACAGGCAGGCGGCGTCGAAGACGCCGGGGGGGCGGGGGGCGGGGGCTACCAAATGGCGATTTGAAAACGGGAAGGTGGGGGTGGCGGGTGGGCTGCCGTCGCCGATCTGTCTCTGGCACAAGCAAAGTAGGGCCGACTTCTCACAGTTTCTGGCGTCGTCCAAAAGTCGTAAACTGGGACCGCATCGCGTGTTTGAGGTATAAACCGTGCTCTCCTAATCAGGCGTGTTATTTACATTTACATTCACGCTTTTACGTCTATGTTTTTACGTTTACGTTTTACGTTTACGTTTTAACGTTAATGTTTTTACGTTAAACGTGTTTAATTTTTTGCCTTTACGTTTTTACTGCTCGTTGTGATACAGGTTGCACAATGACAGTCGCGTACAGTGATCAGTTTTCCGCCTCCTCCAGCACAACAGAGCGTCCTCCTCGCCCTTGGCAAGGGCAACGACAGTGTGGAACAAGAATTGATTTCTGTCCATTCCATCGTGTCTGACTGCTACTTCCCGCGCTCCCTAAGCCTGTATGTACTACCCTTATGCACACTGGGCTGCCTTCACGTTGTGTTTACCTTTTTTTACGCATAAAAACGCACCATTTATTTTGCGAGCGGAAACGTAAATACGATCAGTGTTCACGGCGTAAATAATACTCCTAATCGCGCATTTGGTGCCATTTTCACCAGTGTGGGTTCGAGGGTGAATTTAAGACGGGGCTGGCATTGCCACCAATGTCGCCGCATTCGGTTGAGCATCGCGGCTTCCGTGTGCTCATCAGGGAGCTGAGGCCCGAGCTGGGAGTTAAGCATCTCCATGCATGCATGGCGCCAGGTACATATTTCTGTGAGCGCAAAGATGTGCAGCAACGGGGGTGTCCAATCAAGTGAACGAATTACTGGCGTGAGGGCTGGAGAGGGGGGAGCAATAAGAAGACTGAAGTTGAGCAGAGGCGCCCATGGCGAGAAGGAATGCAAGTCGGTGACCAAACGATCAACTTCGCGAAGGTAAACGGTACGAAGAGAGGCTGGCAAGGCAAGCCACTGCCCATGCCACATAGGTTATTTCATTGTTTACGTTGCTTTCATTGTTTGTTGTTATATATTTGTGGTATTGACCAGCTTAAAGCAACAACATGAACATACACGCACATAATTTTTTTGGAACTTAGCGCTTATCTGCGCGCAGTTCTTTACAAATGCATTTTAAGTGATGTTGCTGAGTAGCGTTTGCTGAAATGCGTATGCCCTGTTAAATTTCAAAGAACTTGGAAAATCACGAACTTGTTTGCGGGGCCATATTTGCAGGTGCGTTGTACATTGTACATGGGCGAATTTAATTTCTGCTTTCAGAATAGAATTTCACAGTGTATTTAGGGATGTGTTTGAAGAGATTTGTGGAACTATAAAATCCCTTGTGCAAGGGCTGATATTTTCCACCTCATGATGGCGATAATTAATGGAATTTCGAGCAAGCAAAGCATGCGTTCTGGCTTTCAGGAATAACTCGTGGAAGTCGAGGTACTGTGTACCAGATGATGTTATTCGTACTTCCGTTGTTTTGTTGAATTTACAGAGCTGCATTCAAATGCAGGTCACAATAAGTAAACACCATTTGCATCGATGCCAACGTCGATCGACCCCGTTCGCAACTGTACTTACCGCAGGAAGGACCCGTTTCGGTGATGTGAACTGCGGAGCCATATTTAACGAATTGGCGCCACCGCATTTATTTTGATGGCATTGCAATCACCATGGTGGCAGCAATCAGTGTCGAAATGGCATTGCAGTTGGCATCCCCAGAATGGTGTGCTCTGCAGATGACTGGCCTCCGCGCGCTGGACTGACGAGAATCTTTATATGATGGGTACTTTCGCTTCCCTCCAGATTTCGCTGCCTCTCAGCATGGAAATGCATCCAGTGAATTGCTCAAAGAATTGAAGTAAATGGTGCGAATCTTAATGTTCAATGAAAAGAAAGAAAGGCCAGGTCCAGCGAAACTGGGCATGGCAAGCGTGACAATACGGGCACTGAGGACTCACACGTCCACCGACAGATATATACAATGACTGTGCAATTTGCGCACGCAAGAAGAAAAACATTGGGAATAACCACCAGCATTTTCAACAATTTAAATGAGCAGATATTGTGGCGCATCGATCACTGTGGCGCCCAAGACCTTCGATACGTTGTCCTGAGAACGTGGCTGAAACCAAAGTACAGCCCCTCATAGTCTGCACACCGTTGAACCCTCAACACTGAGCGCAGTCTCCAAGGGGTGGGCCGGTGAGGGCAAAACAGGGCGGTGGGGCGCGATAGGCCCTTGCCATGTTTGAAGGCTGTCTGCCGACCCAGTGATTCCCAGCCAAGGCAGTTTCTTATCCATTAGTCTTGACTCTTCTTGAGAGCGTGTACGCATGTACAAATCCCTTCGCCCGCTTTCAAAAGTGGCCTGTTGATCAACAGGTCCATTAGCCGCCAAGTGCCGCTGGCTGCCAGTAACAGATTTTCCCGGCGGCAGAATGCCAACAGAATGCCCGGCGCATCAACATTTCCGTGACGGTAACTTGGCGTAAACACTTCTTCCCAGGTGACATTATGGACAAAAACTTCTCGAAAACTAGGGATGTATGGATTCTGGACCTCGTTTAAATTATGCATTAGATTTCATCTCTCAATGAACAAATCATGGACAGCGTTTTGTTCGGGCACAAGAAGTAGTAAACGTTAACCTCCTGGCCCTCACATGCAAAATTTCATAATGAGGGACACATAATGAGTGGACACCCTGTGCCGACAGTTTTGCTAATAGTGTCAATGTGGGAGCCGCCGGCAGGCCCATGACCGCAGCGTGCTGTGTTGGGGACTCTGACCCGGTTTCTCGCCTCTCCCAGCGCCGGCACACTGATGTGACGCAATCATCATACGTGGACTGAATAGATGGCCTGGCTGTAAAACGACATTGTTGTCTGGGATCTGTTTGTAACTCCGTGGCCTCCAGCTCGTTCCCAGACCGCCTCCACCAGAACCGCTTCCCCGGTGGCGAACCAGCCAGCGACCTATCATCATCATCATCACGGTTTTTTACAGAACATCAAGCGACCTATTGTTACGGCTAGAACTGATTGAGTGTTATTAGTGACTGAATGCATGAAAAGATGACGAAGCACTAGGAATTGCATTAAGGATGTTGATGAACGGACTGAGTATAAAGGACAGAACGTCTGCTGTCCTTTTGCCTCGGCTGTAAACCGTTGCCGTGGACTCGAGCGTACAATTCCCGTTCAGGGATCGCCACCCCTCTACCCTGCCTGCCTTCGTCACCATCAACACCACCCTCGTCTCCCAAATCAGCAACTCATTAACCAACGTTAATACCCCCCATCACTCGAAGGCTTGGCTTCCAAACAGGCGTCCGAGCTGCGGCCTTAACTCCCCAAGTGCGCGGTCGCTGCCCCGTGCTGCCGCCTGCGCCTCTCCCCTCCAGCCCGGCATGGAGGCCTTTCGCTCCTTCTGGGGCGGCCCCAAGAGCGACGCCGTGCCCTCCGCCTCCGTCCTGGCCGAGTGGAACAAGTACGCCAGCGATGACGTCGAGGCGGGTCCGTCGCAGGCGGCCGGCGAGACATCAGGCCTGCTGGACACGGCGGGTGGGCTGGTGAAGAGCTCGTTCGGCGTCGTGTCCAGCAGCTTCAAATCCGTGGCGGACACCGTCCAGACCGGCGTGCAGAGGTGAGATTTGTTGCAAATACAAGAAGGTGTGTCATACAAGGGGCTCCCCTTTCCGAGGGAAAGGGGATGCTGAGTGTGAGGCGCGCAGAGGTGACGTTGGGGTTCGTGTCAAAGGCGGGATCATGGTGAGAGGGACGTGAAAGGCGTGTGCCTTCGGATACAGGAAGGAAGCTGTTTAGACCTAGGGTGGGCTGAGCTGATGTTACGTACATCCCGTGTCTGGAAGCAGGGAACAAAGACGAGCGTGGATTGCGTGGCTCAACGGCTCGTCGAGCTGAACAGTGTGGCCACGTCTAGAAACTCAATCTTTACAGAAGCGTGACCCAGTCATTGGGTGAGTCTGCGAGGGAGCCCTGGTCTTCAGTCGTGGGTTCGTGGGCGTGGCTTTTCGATATTCGCCGTCGTTTTCTAGCCGCCCCCTGTGCGATCCAAGCTGTTGCACATCCAGCGTCGCAGAGCGCCCGAAGGTCGTATTGGGGTTGTAACTTGCGCGTGGTGTGGCTCCCTGCTCAGCGGTTGGTGCGGCTTGGCGTCCCAAGAACGCTGCGCTGCGTCGTGGTAGGGGACGTCCCCTTGTGGCCAAAGGGATGACAAGGGTTTACGTCCTTGTTGGCCAAGGTGCAGCCTTGGGTGCCAGATGAGCTGTGTTAAGGGGCGGGGACAGATGGGGCGCCAGGTGGGCCAAGTAGTGTTGCTCGCAGTGCTTGCTCAATCATCGCATTAAGAGCCCAGCACCCCCCCCACACACTGCTAGGTGTTTGCCTTTGCCTTCTGTGCGACAACTTATATAGTTTCAGCAACAAAACCTTTGCTTGGAGAGGCAAAGAAGTCAATGGGGGCAAATTTGGGAGGCAAAGTGTTGAGGACGCTGTGGTATCACTTGGGCAGGTGGTCAGGTATGCAACCGATGGTGGAGATCAAGACTCCACATTCCCTCAAGTACCCAGTTCTTTGACAAGATTCTTAATGAGTGACTGTGTTTTGGTGCATATGACGATTCGTGATGGACATGTCACACATCGGCAATAAATGTCAACATGGAGAAGCGGAAAGACTCCAGCATGACATGTGTATGCCCTGTTCATGTGCTGCAGTGTGCCAACCTCCACGCAGTGGAGCTACTTTGCCAGCTTCATGGCAGGCGGGGCCTTGTTGCTGGTGATGTCCTTCACCCTCTTCCTTCCCATGATTGCCATCAGCCCCTCTAGATTTGCCTTGACCTTCACGCTGGGATGCCTGTGCGTGATGGCTGCCTTTGCAGCGCTAAACGGTTGGAAGCAGCAGCTGAAGCACATGGTGTCCAAAGACAGGATCGCCTTCAGTGCTGGTGAGACATGTCATTCCAGAAGTGATGTGGCATGATAACTATTTCTGAGCATTGCCAGTATGTCTGGTAGCTGTTTATGGTGTTACTATTACCCGGTACTGCTACTATTCCAAACTGTTGGCTATTGCTGTTGCAGTGATTATTACTTATGAATGCTTCAGATCCACAGAGTACAAACCAAGTTCAGTCTGTTGTCGCTTCTGTTATTATGATCATTATTATTACTAACTCGTTTATTACAGAGTGTTCACTAAACTCGACTCCGCTCCCAGCAGCGTAAACATGATGTCAGCAGCCTGTGCCACCTTTCGGCGGTGTAGGTCAGAAGCAAGTAGGGGAGATATGTCCATCTATAGCGAGGTCCATGTGTTGTCGCTTCTGTTGGATTTGTGGATGTTAATGAATCATACACAGGTAGATGAAGGGTAGCTCGTTACATCTGTAAAGTGCTGTCATAGGCTGATGACAAGTCAGAACAGCTGCACTTTAAGATACATCTTACAACTAGACAATTAGCTGTGCAATGGTTGGCGTAATTCCTTCCCAACAGATTGGCCTTGGGCTGGTGGTGCTGTGGCAGGAGAGCACCCAGCATTGTGAAGAAGGGCCTGTTTCCATGGAAGACATCCATTGGGGTTTTGTGCATTGAGAGGGCAACGCAGCACACAAGGCTCTGTTGTTCCCATGTGCATTATGTTCAAGAGTTCTCGTTCCACATTAAACTAGGACTTCTGTTGGCAGCCTTGCATTTCAAAACAGCCAGGTCCCCCTTAATTTGATATCCAAAACCAAAAGGAAACTGGTCCTCACAGGCAGCGATGCCACTTCAGGCACTTTGGCGGGCCTATCGCAGCCAGAAAACTGTTTGTAATGGAGCTGAGCAATCTGGGTTGGCCTAAGTGGATGTACAATTCACAATTGAATGGGGAAGTTCTTGTCTTTGTTGCCAGCTGGTACTATCCCCACATCATGTCTGTTGGTGTTTCTGTCATGTCTCAGAAGTGAAGCAACTGTGTGGAATAGAAAAGGAGAGCTGTTGTATCTTGTCCAAGCGAGAATCTGTGACGCAGATTCACACAGATTGTGCATGAATACCAACGCTGCCAAGCCAAAATGTGCTGCTGAGTGCGTTTGTTCTTTCCCTTTCAAACCAGAATACACTGATGCCACCAGAATACATTGATGCGATTGGGGGCTGGCCCGCCTGCTCCCCTCTGCTGTGGGTGGACAGTCGTCCAGGATATGACAGCTCAGCAGTAGTTTGTCCAAATACAGCAGCACATGCTCTTGGTGTTTCTTTGGGGTGCTTGCAGGATACACGCGCATTTTCACTCGCATAATGTTTCAATATTGAAAGTGCCAGTCAGAGGACAGAAGCACAGCAGTCTGGCTTACTGTAGCTAGCCTCACATACAGTTGTATGATCGATGCCTGCCACTGTTTGCAATACTCCTGCCAAAAGTTTCTCACTGCCTCTTGCTGTCGCATGTTGGCAGGATATGTTGGGAGCATGCTGGCGACGGGGTATGCAGCGGTCATTTTGAAGAGCTACATCCTTTCGCTTGTGTTCTGTACCGTGCAGGCAAGTCGACTTGGTACTGAACGTACGTTGTCATCCTATTGCTATGAGGAGCCATCTTTGCTGCTTTTATCGCAGCCACCTTCAGTCCCTTCTCGCAAAGCAGTGTCCTGAAAGCCTGACACCCATCCCACCCACATCGCTCTTACCATCCCTCACCAGTTCCAGACCAACAGATGATACTAATGCATGATCCTAAACATCCAGTTGGTGCTGTGCAGTGCTGACAGATCCAAACACTGCGGTGCTGACAGATCCAAACGTTGCGCCAGTTGCACAGCGGGGAAATTGCCTGCACATGACGGTGCCTTACCATTGCGATGCGCTCGCCTTGTTTACTCGATGTTGTCGTTTGCTTTGCAGGTTGTCGCCTTGGCATATTACGTGTTCTCCTACTTCCCGGGCGGCACCGCCGGCGTGCAATTTGTCTTGCAAATGTGCTTGAAGGGGTTGAAGAATTGCTGTGGCATATTTTTTTCGCGGGGCAGCTGATGTTCTGCGATCCCTCGGGGATGGCTGTAAGAAAGTGGTGCAGAGATGTGGTGAGCGATTGCCACGAGTGCCAGGGCAACCTTGCTGTTGCGGCCACAAGCATGGATGCCGCGTGCAACGCAAGAAGCGGCGACGAGTGATAATGTGCCCGCCAGCGGCGCACAGCCTCGTGCGTGGCACACAGCACGAAAGCAGGGGCAAATGTGAAGAGCGTTGTCGGCGCAGAGCGCAGGCGTTCCAGCGTCGCTTTTGGAATCTCTTTTGATTGCGTTCGTCTTCAGGGGGCGAAGGTGTGCCCTTGCACTTCGATGACCCTTGCACCTCGACGGGTAGAACTGGGCGTGCGCAGCGAACACCCTCTCGGGCACAGTTCCATGCGAGGCCAGTGCACGGAATGTCTGGTCTTGCATACGCTGTGTCCAAAAGGGTGCCACTGGCTTGAGAAAGATGACTTTCACGCTAACATGGGACTTCGACACAATCTGAAACGGCAGCACCGCGCAGCCGTGTCTGTCTGCTGACGCCACCATCCTGTCGCGAATCCCATGTAAAGGCGTCCGTCCCGTTATCAACGCCATGTGCCCCTTGCTTCAGAAGGGGCGGTCAGCATGCCGTTTCAGAAGGAATGCTTTGGACATGGGGCCCGCCCGCTGGCGTGCCACTTTGTTACAATCCACCACCATTGCCACTCTCGACATCGCGCGTCGTTTGATTGGGGAGCGCTGAGCAATGCCTTGGCACACCGGGAAACCGAGGATTTACCTCCATCTCCTCTTTCCCAGAGGCCCACACCTGCCACCAAGCACGACGTCAACAACGTCGCTGACAGCCTGAGACACAGCCACCGGCGTGAAGCCAGCAAGTCGATGGTGACCACCGCAGTCGCTGCAGCGGCCCATTGCTCGAAAGGGTTGGATTGTCCTGAAGCGCATGGCTGTTGACAATCATTGCATCGATGACATGTTGGCCACGAACGCGTCAACCGCCTTTGATATTTCGTCCTCCTCCTTCGCCGCCTCGAGTCTTATGTCCTGCTCCACGCCCACCCTTTTGGCTTCCTCCAGGATCTCTTCCCGGATGACCTGGGCCTCCGCCTTGGCCTCGGCCGCCTGCACCTCCTCAATGGCGGACTCCAATTTGGGCACTTCCTGCAAAAAGCAGCCACGCACGCTGGCTCCAAGTTTGCAAGCGTGACACGGACATCACACTTTCCAAGTGCTGCAATTCCTTGCAGTCCTGTTGACGAAAGAACAGCAGACAGATTGTGCTGTCCGCATTCAAGGGCGCCATGCCAGCCCACAAACAATCCTGGTTGCCATGCGTCTTGCATGAGCACCCACTCTGGGGGTGGGAGCCACAAACAGCATTGTCATAGTTTCGGACTCTCAGACAGCAGAGCTATGCATTCGATATCGGCGGGGCAGCACAAGTCCGGTAATATGGTGGACACAAACGTGTTTGCATTCTCTTCTTCTGGGACATTTCTTTCTCTAGTGTTCTGGGAACATTTCTTCTTTACTCCCTTGTAGGTCAATGACATAAAACCATCAACGCAACAGTGCACAGCTCCAAAATTCAAGGGATGGTCAGGCTGAACATCGTCAATCAATCAGCCAAAATTATCGACATGGCCTGGTGGGCAAGTGGTTTGTTTCGCACTATGGCAGCTTCCTATCTGCGGCTATCTCGCTGCAGATAGCTGCAGCCTATACGGCAAACTGCCTTGTTTAAACCACTTGAGCAAGGCAATGCATGCTAAAACAAAGGAGTGCACTGCAGATGGTTGGCTTTCTGTTGCATCTTTTTGTCGTTGATATGCATGAAGGGTTGTTCTGCCATGTTGTTAATGTGGGTTTTCTTTGCCCAAGCATGCAGCTGCAGGATTTGTGCCGCGCATGTCGCATTTGATTCCAGGACTTGGGGCCGACCCATGTCCAGGACACAGTATTTCCTTAGAGAACTCCCCTGAGCCAGGTGCAAATATTCAGCATCCAGCCAAGTATACAATTGCTCAAGACCAGCGCTGCAGATGGGCGGGGGAAGCCTTGTGTGGGATGCGAGAAAGCACTCACCTCGGCTTTGGAGGGATCTACCCGATCGGCTGTGATTTGCTGAGTTATTCTGTTCTCAATCTGACTAGCCTCTGACTCTATCTGCACGCACAACACAGTCGTGTTACTGCGATCAGTGTTCCGCTGTGTTCTTTCTCCTTTGAAAAGCCATCGCTACCATTGCAGGATGGCAACGGAGAACCACAACCTGTGCTTTGGTAGATTGCTATGCTGTAAGCAGGGAGAGATGGGTGAAGATCTGTCAAACATTGAGACAGGTCACAAATTTGGCAATCCCTCCGGGCATGTGTGTGCGTGTGAGACTCTTTTCTGCACTGCCAAAAAGGAAAGTGACTGGGCAGGTGACTCTCTTTTGAGACCAAAGTCTGTTGCTGGACCAACACCCTTCATCAAAATGCACGTGTCTGTGTTTCTCTCATATCTGAGCAGCGTGAATAGTTCATACTTGCAAACAAGCATGTTCCATGGCACTGGCAAAGACAGTTGCTCACATTGCGCAGACTATTGGGAGCAAACACTGGGCTTGATGCTCCGGGACCTAGGTTATGCATTACATTTGAAATCTGTTGACACATATCACACCACAATATAATTGACATCGCGCGTGCACGGACGTCATGCACAGTGCAATGCATAACGCATCACTGCAATATACATACCTTATGCACAGGTCTGTTGCTGCATGCACCAGACATGTATTTCCAGCTCTGCAGATTATATAAGCTAAAACAGCGTTCATGTCATTGTGGTTTGAGCCAGTGCAAGGCCACAACCGTGGCCTACCAGGAAAGAGGCAGCATCGAACACAGGCGAATTTAATTCCCAAAGGATCAGGGGGCTGCGGTGTAGTGATGTGGGGTGTGGAGGGATGGGATGGGGTAAGGGGTGAAGTGGGGGGGGACCTGTTGCTCCTTTGCTGCTGCCTTGGCTTTGCTGAGAGTGCGCTGTTGCTCCAGCATGTACTCCAACATGGCCTCCTGGTTTTCGATCGTCGCCTTGCGCTTGTCCACCTCAGCCCTGGTGAGGGCTTGTGCACCACCCACACAAGCCAATGACGCACACGTCCCAAGGACACCAATCAAAATCGGCCGGCGACTCGCTACAGCCTGAGAAATGGTCACAGAACCTTCAATCAGTCAGTTAGCCAGCCAGCCAGCCAGCCAGCCAGGCAATCATTCAATCAAGCACTCAGTTTGCCATCTCTTTTGTGTAGAGCTGTCACTGCTGGTCTCAGCATCATGATCCTGGTGCACTTGGCAGGCAAGCAGCACCCAACATCGCCTACCAGGGAGAAAACTTGTCATGTTGGAGAATGTGATCAATGCAAATTCCTCCTGCTTGGCAAAATCACCGCACTAACCTGCTTGCTGTCAACGAGTTCCGGCTGCTTTGCCCTGACGCTGACGCTGCGGCCCACACAAAAGAGACATCACATACTTTCCTTGCATCTCCCCACACATGACAATCAAATATTGCCATCATCAAACGGGGGCAAACTTCCAAGAGACCTTGCAATTTTTCACTGTTCCAGATAATGGATTAAGATAGCAATTCCCCATGTCAGTGTGTGGCTTGTGTCGTTCGGGATGGCTTCATGTGTGTAGAAATATACCTATCACTGCCTGAATGGTACAAAGACCAAGTTCTATCTTGAGACAAATGTAGTCAAAGGGATTCAGTTGATTGTCAAGAAAACCATGTGCAATGATGTGCAGCAATGGGGAGAAGCCTGGGACCTTGAGAGGCCAGGTGCTGTGATCAGTACTCGGTCCTAACCATGTCCTCGAATCTCCAGGTATACTCGTACAGAAAGGAGCTGTTCCAAATTGCAGCGTCCGTACCCGTGCTGCTCAACAAGGAGAAGTGAAGATGCCAGTGAGTTGTTGCAGGAAAGATTGGCATGGAAACGCTCATCATTCCCTCCCTTTAGCAGGCACATAGTCTGGGATTCGCCGAGCATGATTTATGAAGACCATCGAAACAAAAAGCAGCCAGAAAGCTGATTGCAAGAACCTTCGGACACTGAGCCCTTTGTCTCTCACCCATTGCGTACCCAGACACAAAGCTTGCCGTCTGGTTGTGAATTTCCTTGTCCACAGACCAGGACGCTACAGGCACAAGACCAGCGCTGCTAGGTCTTCGCCGGACCAGTGGTGACCTTGTCGGTCGCTGCAGTAGTCTGGTGCATGCACACACCACCGCACAGCTAGTTTCGCCCATGATGTCACGAGTGCGCTCCCAACACTGCAATATCACAACGCCACAGCCTGTACTTTCTAAATCTGAGATATTGTTGCAGTTATTTATGTTGGGTCTTAGCTTACACTGAGCCCGAAGTCAACTACTAAATTTTGTAACATTTGCGCACAATAATTTGTACTATTTTTTCGTCCTAATTTGTGCTATTTTTGTTCCTACTTTTCGTCCTGCTTTTTGTCCTGTTTTCTGTCCTAATTTTTGTCCTATATTTTTGAAATTTAGGGGGATGAAAAACACCCAGGAACGCTGCGACTTCAAGACTACAACACCGGCTGCATGTCGTTCGCAACGCCATTCTGCTTGCAACCTCAGACTCCCGATTCAGAAAGCATGCATGGAGCCCAGATTGTCAGAACTCGCCCGTAGCCTCCGCCGGCGCCCGCCAGCGCCCGCCCGGCGACAAACCATTCCCCCCAGCCGGCAAGGCTACGCCGTTCCCTCCTCCAAGCGGCAACCCTGGGCCGCCAAACGCCACAGGCCGGGCCCGTCGAGCATCCCCCGCCGATCAAATTCCCGCCGTACGGCACCTCCCGATGACCCCATGCCGATTCGGAGCATCGCGCGGGCCCTCAGAGCCCCGGACGCGAGAACAACCACGGCGATCGCTTTCCGAGGCAACAAAACAACAAAAAAATCTGTGCGAGGGGTCACGCCGGACATCGCCTCAACAGCCCCAAGGGCTTCGTGTCGTCGCCCTTGAACAGATGTGATCGAAAGATTTTCGCGCGGAGCCGCGCCGGCACCACTTCTGCGGATCTCTGCGAGCGCGGAGCGAAGGGCGTCAAGAGTGGAGTCACGTGGAGTGAAGGGCTGGCGCGCACCTGGCCAGCCGATTGCCCGGGGTGGGCTTGATCGACGCCCTCCTCGCGGGCAGGTTGCGGCAGACGGCATCGGGCTGCACGCGTTCCGTCCTCATGGCCGTCAAGAGGGTCCCCGGGAGGGGCGGCGGGCGGGCGGACGCCTGTACGCTGGCTGGGAAGAGGGCCGGCGCTGGGTAGGGCTTCTAGGGCTCCCTTCCCGCGCCGCGAGCCAGCCGCACGGGACTGCAGATCTGTGGACGGGGATGGCCATGTGACAGGGGGGGCTGGGAGGGGGAAGGCCGCGGCAATGGCGCTCATCAATTCATGATCGACGCAGACGATGCTGCGAATTGCAATGGGCTTGCCCGAGCGCCACCTCGGCCACTCCGTTCGTTGGGAAGGGAAAGGGGGGTTCAGGCATGTGTGGATCAGGTCAGGTTGTGGCGATTCAGCGTTCTTCGGGTTTGCCCTGTTAATGGTGTTAAAGGGACCACATTTCGTCGATTTTGGTGCACTTCATGTCAAGTTGTGTTGAGCCCAGGCTTTCTAACCGGCTCCCACTCTCTGTGTATGTGGCAGCAATTTGACGTCAAATGTATAGGAATCCACATAGTGTGGCCCCTAAGGGTAGACAGTGGCAACAGGCATTGCGGTGGGTTGGAAAAGCTCTAACACATACTTCCTCCGCCTCAAATTAAATTGAAAATATGATCCGTGGCCTAAGAAAACACACTGAAAAATGTCATAATTTCACCAAATTTGTCATAACACTTTAATTTGGGTCTAGTTTGCGATACCAAATTTTTGAGCTAATCAGCTAAGTACGCAATCCGCAGTGGTATTCTAAACAGACCTCACTTTTCCAGAAACACCTCTGTTTTCCAAGGTGGCGCCAAAACTGCCCTTTTCCAGGCCCCTGGACCATGTCACTCTGCAGTGTCGCCCATTGCGCGAAGCTATAGGAGTTGGAGACGCACTTTGGACTCCAGGTCGGAGAGGAGACATTAAGACGGAGGGCAGGCCGCCAGTGCGTCCGTAAAATGGTTATCGACGATCATGTTCATAGATTTGAGACTTCACGCTGAACCTTTGAGACCAGCGGTAAGCCCATCCAGAATGCAATCACCAATCCCGCGGGAACGGACTTGCCCTGCGCATGGCAAGGAAACGTGGACGTCCCAAGACTCGGCGGGGGTAAGTGCCAGTGAGATTTGAAAATATAGCCTGGCACAATCGGCGCACAATTCAGGGAATGGCGATGGAGGCAAAAGGCAGGCGAGATCCTCGATCACGCCTTTCAGGATATCCTGATGGCTTGACCTTCACTTTTATGTGTCTGCTCTAACCTGAAGTCCGAAGCGCATTTCTAAGTCGCGTCACTTCGCGCGGGGAGAGGCATTGCAAGGTGGCATGGACCACGGGCCAAAAACGGGCTGTTTCGGAGCCACCCTGAAACGCTTTGCTGAGTGACGTGTGTTCAAAATAATATTGCGGACTGAATACTTAGTCAATTGGCTCAAAATTTTTAGAGCACAAAGTAGATTTAAATTAAAGAATTGCGGTCCAAATTTGTACAAATCGAAGATGATCTATTAGGCTTTAGAGGCCTACGGTTCATATCTGCAATTTAATTTGGGACGGAGGAAGTACATGCCAATGTCATTGAATCGAAACAATATGATTCATTGAATCGAAGCAATGTGAATCCATACAATGAATGGCAAGACATGCCAATTGGGGAGCTTCTGGCTTGAATCATTACCAAAACTGGTACCACAAATTGATTTTTAGATTTCTGGATTGGGCTTAAACTGCGAGCACCACTTCTAACAGCAGCTATGCTGTGAAGGTTTTCATTTCAGTTTGTTATCTTTCCGCCTTTTCACTTCTGACAATACAAATTTCAATGTCAGGTGGATGCTTTGGTGCTCGATTAGAACAACTAAAGAAATTTAGGAAATGCCAGATGACGATATTGATTTGGCCATATGCCACAACCCTGTCCACCACACGTTTTCATGCATTTGTTCTTTAGCAACCCACGTGCTTCAAGTACCAATCAACCCAAGGGGTGCCCAGGCCTGGGCAAAAGTGGATGTAAAGCTCTCGTGCCAGAATGGCGTCACGTGTGCAAACAGATCTGTAAACTCGTCGGCTCTGAACGGATAATGCCACAAAAAAGGGCGATGAATTCGAGTTGGGGCTTCTGGCTCGCCTCGCGATCCAAGTAAGACAGGTTGCGACACTGATCCAGCCTAACATATTGGAACCCAGAGGTTCAGGGTTCGGAGGGTGTTCGTAATGCTAAACGAAAATAGTTGCACAATATATTCGGGTGCTTCCTTCACGAAGGGAGTTCGTTGATCAGCGCACTGGCCGAAATTGGTGAAATGCACACAACCACAACTGTTCAACGCTCACGAACACACAGCCTTGGCACTTGTTTCCCTGCCGTTCGGCCCCCCTCCTCAGCCCAAGGTGCGCTCAGTTTGTCGAGAGACCTCCCTGGCGCGATGCTGGTGTTGAGTACCTACAGACAGACTTGCCATCTAAGAAAGTTGTTAGCCCGCCTATCACTTTTGGAGTCAAGCCCCCGAGTTGTTGAACACTACAAGTGAAACATGGCTTTTCTGGCTGGCAAGTTTGCCGAATCACGCCTGTAGTGCCTAATGGATGCATGAGGGCGAAGTTGAAATGGACCAAATTTGGCCTTGCTTGGAACGCCAGCATCACATATATCTGTACCTGCAGGTTGAGGCTGGCCGTGACTTAGTGGCACTAAGTTATATGTCAACTTCCAACCTCCAAAGGGAATTGCGATTGGCCACTGAGTTACTGGCACACAACTGTTCGCATTCGCCGGTCACCAATGGGCGGAGCCAATCGTAGCTTGCAAACTACAATAGTGGATTGAATCAGTAGCACAATGAATTGTGCCGATTTTGCGTCCCCAGGGGGCAAAGATTCTGATTATGACTAAGCCCAGCCTTGGGTGAGGGGACTGACGCACTTCCCCTAGGCCCGCGGCCTCTTCCCAGACCCCAGTTTCGAACTGCTATCGACGTGCGATTATTCACTCAGTCTATTCTCCCAGCTGTGCGCGTCAGCACCCCAACTTACAGCACACATATATCACATAGAATACAATTAATTGGTGACAAGCAGCGATCCTCCACACAGCGATGCTGAGCATCCTGACCAGCGGATTTACTCATAACAATTTTACTGACTGTGATACTTGAGAACGAGAGCTCGTGCAAGGAGCTCTCCTTTACCATCCACATGGCAAGCATTCCCCACGCTCTGCCGCTCGCATAAACATGGGAGCCAATGTTCAACATTGTGAGTCTAACGTAGACTCACAGCAACTGCAGAGGACCGCTTTCAGATCACAGCCACTTTGGTGACACAATGAGTGCCGTTACATGCTTCGATTCCTATCAAACAGAACCATATTCAACGCGGTGTTTCGAGCACAACCTTTGTAAAGGCTTTCTGGGTCTCAAGGCCCCTCCAAGCTGTAACACCTGTAATCTGGGACTTGAAAGGCCTTCCATCAAGTCATGACCAACAAGGTTTCAACTTGTCCACATCAAGGAATATTGATCCATGCCATATAGGCTACCGGGCTTGTGCTACCATGTTGTTCCCCCCCAGGGCGCTATAAAACCGTGTCGGACAACTGGCCCAAGCTGGAAAAGGAACATAGAACTTTGTTAAAGCAATATACAGTTGGGCCCAAAGGCCCTTTCACATTCAAAGCCGCCTCTTGGGAACCGAACAATCATTCTACGAGCATTTGGCTAGGATTAACAGTCATGTCCATCGTGATTTTGTAATCCTCTTGACAACATCTAGGTGTCCATTCCTCCCATTCACACATGAGTCACCTTCCATTGGTGGTGACTCCAATCCCCATCACCAACGAGTGTTTTGTCTCACGACTTAATCATCGACTCTAAAGTTTACTAGTTACCAGCGTTGCCATCATGGTTCCAGAATTTCCAATGTTCCACGTCACCATGCTACCACTCCTTTTTACCACTGCACTATCAAGAGGCCCAAGTACAATAGGACAACATGTCATCCTTCGTTGTCTTCCCACCAGCAAGCTCGCTCAGAGCATTGCCATCGGCCTGATTCGATGAGCATCCTTTTTTAAAATAAGCATGCAAAATTTGCTCTGGAAAGAAACGACGATCAATATACAATTGCACATTGTCATCATGCAAAAGACAATGGCTCTCCCCCCCATGTTCCTCTCTCAACACCAATTCAAACAAAAAATGTTGTTGATCCAGTATATCAGCAACAGATGTGGCAAAGAATTTGCACACTACTTTTATTTTCCGCTCATTACCTCTACATCTATATAGACCCATGGATTCCTCTTCCCAAGTCTCTAATTCCCAGACATGATTTTGTTTATGAAGGCCATGTCTGCCGCATCCAAACCATCGCTGAGTGGCTTCAGACATTCCCAATACAAATACCCATAGTCATACAATAGTTCCTCCCCAGCCCTAATGTGCTCCTTAGAAACAAGGAACAAGAAAGGAAACCCGTTCACATATATTGTTTCAATATCAACATTAGGACTTGCCACCGTGGGCCCAAGCCTGGCTTCCTTGTACTCTTCCTTTGCTTCATATGGAAGCTGGAATAGGTACCTTGAACAATCATCTTCATCCCACAATCTCCAGGGGTCAGTGTGGTGGTCGTTCACTAGACAACTTATGTTCCCGTACCCAAATGCAGACATAGTGATGTGATAGGCCTTCCCCTGCTCGTCCTGGCTACTATCCTGGCTGCTTTGGCTTCTGACATGCACATAATCCACATCTGCAGAGTAGCTGTTAACCAAATACTCCCACACTTTTGTTGGGTGGCTGCACTTTCCCTGTGCATATGTGCCCCAACGAGGAGGGGGGTGTTTCGTGAAATGGTTGAAGAACCTAGTTGGCAGAGCCAGGGACCTGTACGGCCCAAGCAAACAACCTGGGGCAATGTCTTTCACAGCAAACACCCCTCGCTGACCCACAAGTGCCCTCCGACTATCACTCGCATCAATCAAGCGGGCACAAAGCAATGGTTTGCACTCTATGTCCTCTGGCAAAAGCAAATCCCTACACTGCACCATCTTTTCACCTGCATCAAGAGAATTTTGGATCATTCTCTTCAGTTGTGCACACACGCTGTGCTGGTGGCTGTCCGTGTGCAAATGCATCCCATGTCCTTGTTCTTCAAGCATTTTCAAAAAAAGCATATAAGCAGGCCATAATAGGGTGTGGCCCAGCACCCTCACCTCTCCATTGGTGCATTCAGGGCATGTCTGCACAGCTGCACAGAATTCAACCATCGAACCCCCCACAAGTGTGCTGCTACAAGACGATTGCCCGCTCACAGACAACTGCCTGCTCACAGACAACTGCTGCTCCACCTTCACTTCTGGCATCGCCAATTGTGCCTCCTGAAAGACTTGGGTTCTCTCCTCTTCCAACTGCATTTCCATCAATTCGTCACATTCTTCCCAGTCCACATCATCCATGTCTTCCTCCTCCCCCCCTGCATCATCATCTTCATCGTTACAGCCCTCACGTTCCTCTTCCCCCCGAACCTTAAGCTCTGAAGATTCATCCTCTGAATCGAGCAGCGTCAAGTCTACAACCTCAGGGCCGCTGTTGGCATTGCAAAGCGTCTCACATGCCACAGCCTCTGCAAAGGAATCTGGGGCAGCAGTGAGTGTTCCTGACTGCTGGCCACTACCACTGGCACCATTGTTGGTGCCTGCCTGAGGCTGCTCCTCTGTGAACTTTCTCAATCGGGCTATGAGGTTTACGTGAACGCCACGCCCTGGGGGTGTCGAACCCATCACCTTGCCTCTTCTGAGTTGTTGTCAAACTGCCATAATTTGTGGCCACACAAAAGGTCAATAATGGTGTCCACAATCTCCAAGGAAAGAATGCTGTTCAACCCTTGGCATTCAGACTGCTGTATTTGGACAACTTGTGCAAGTGTAATTCAGCACTTGCAGAGTCTATACAGCCGGCTGCAAGAAAAACAACACCACAGCGGTGTGGGAGCAACTATGCAGATGCTTGAGTGCATGTGCACTAACCACAACACATTGTGCATTCTGTGCCCAGTTTGTGGCAACGTTAGTGCAACTGCGTCACTGATCATTGTCCACCCAATCATACCCAGATGCTCCTTGTTTGTCATTTTATTCCAGTACATTGCATATAGTTCAGTTTCCAGGTGCCAGTCCCATCCTAACAAACCAGATGCTGGCCTTGTCCCACCTAGCAAGAAAGCACAGGGGCAATGTAAAGTCCCACAAGGTGTTTGTATCTTAACCAACGATCAACCTCACAGATGAAAAATTCAGAGTCCATGAGGTCACTGACAGATCCGAAATCAAGGCCAATCGAGCTGTTATGCTGATTTGTTCTAATGAATCGAGCTGAGAGCCCTTGTTTGCCTTCTAAAACCCATGTTGATCTACATGACTACATGATGCCAGTTTGCGGCAGTCAGTGTGCTCTCAATAGCAACCAATACAGTGCAGTCATTCTGATGCAGAACTTACATCGTGAGTCGTCTGACAAGATGGTGTGTCCTGGACACAGCAGCCTTGATTTGTCTCTTGCGTCAAGTGCAGTCCTCCAACGTCAGAGTATCCAGCTGAAAGCCAACTTTGCACGTGTCCTTGGTGCCACGTTAGGTACCATACAACACAGCCAAGCCAAGCACCTGCCTGCTCACACAGCCAACAAGCGGGGAAACATGGCTTTAGCTGAGCACAAGCCAATGAGCCCATGAACGACAAAAAATGTCATTTTGCCCTTGGCCATGAAATTGCGTTAACGCAACTTAGGGACAGGTTGTGGTTCATAGCATACCCACAGAAGTGCACAGCTCCTGTGTCGACAAACAACAAATGACAAGCATTGTGTGGTCCCAGACATCATAAATTAATCCACATGATGAGCAAAGGCACTGACCACTTCATCTGGCCAAAGCACTGCAAAACCTGCACTGTAGATACGCCAATACGTGCACAATTGTGTGCACACCTTTGCTCCGAGTTGATCAAAATCTTCGCATATGCGCAGCCTCAGTGCATCAAAATCAAACTTAAAAAACCTCACTCTCCACAATTTTCTGTCGCCATCCCGCCACTTGGCGATCAGCGACAACAACAACCACTCTGCATCTCCTCCACTTCCAGCCACTGTTCAACATCGCGAGGCCTGTAAGGGGGTGCCAGGGCAGTCAACGGTGCCAAGTCACCAGCCCCAGGCCCAGAGCCCAGGGCCTAGGCACCTTTCAGGCCAGGATACATGCAAGAACGTTCCCATTCGCTACTCCAAACAAATCTCGCCGTTCTGCGCCATTCCGAAGCGCTCCCATCATCTTGCGACACTCGCCCGCAGCAGCCAACCCTCAGCCCAAGCGAGGGCTTGCATCTCGTTCCACCACGCACCGCCTTCGCCTACGCGCCTCTTTCTTTCCCTCCACCGGGCTCAATACCACAGGAATCACTGCAGTCCGTCCGCCCAATCGCCGCAATACATCACGTGCTGATGCAGCCCATTCGACAAATGTTGCCACAGTGCTCACCGAGTTCCAAGGGCGGTAGGCGAGACTCTCGATTGCTGGCTCCAAAAATTTTCTTCTGCGATCGGCTGGCTGCAGGAGTCCAGCGGCGGGTCCTCGCAGACAGAGGGAGTGGGGGACTGGGAGACCGGAACGACACCACCTGCGCTTCCCCGAAAGACCCACGCAACGGTTGCGCTGGGGTACCGCAATGGGCGACGATGGTCAGGAGGGCAGATGGACGGTGCTGGCCCCGGAACATGGAGGTGAGCGAGCCCAATGTTGTCACACCCTGGTTGGCCAAAGTACAACCCTCACCCAAGCACACGGGATGCCAGCCTTCGCTGTGACGCGTCGCTGTGCCCGTTCCATGTGGGCAACACGCGTGGGGGGCTGGGATCGGATGCTGAGGGGAAGCTGGGGCATAGGCGGATGGTATGTTTCTTTTTGAATTCCAAATGCATTACGCTATGAATGGTATGATGGGTTGGTTGTGGGATGGTTGGGCAGATTGGAGTGCGTATTGTAATTACCAGGCCCAGAAGGATTCATTTGGAAAGGGCCAAGCTAGAGTTGCTGGAGTGGTCCTTGGGAAACATGGTAGGCAGGCTGGTTGAGGCCTGCTTGGGTATTACCCAAACGTTAGTTGTGTTAAACAGGTTCACAAACTAACGATTGAATTGGGCTGTAGTGTGAGCTGAAGTATGAAGAACATCAGTGTTAGGTGCTTCGTTCGGGCCCCCCTGGCGGAGGGCAGCGACAAAGGTACATATGACAAGCGTCCTTCGAGTCGAAGACTTCGACTGTTGACGCAGCTGTGGGGAGCAATTGCACTTTGCCCGACTGGGCTGTGATGCTTTCACACCTTCTCACAGCACCAAAGCACTGCAGAGTGTTGTTTTGGCGCACCGGTGCCCCTGAAATTCTGCCGTCCTTTCCCCCACCCCCCACCCCCACACCCACACCCACACCCACACCCACACCCACACCCACACCCACACCCACATAAGCACACATCCAATCATTCATATTCAGAAATGCCAAGCTCGTTAAAAATCCGTCATATCTCTGCTGCACAACAGCTGTCCCGCACCCGTGCTGCGTCCTAGAGCCCTTTGTACTACTCTAAGCTGCCGTGGTGCGGCTGCCCATCCACACCCTGGCTGCGCCAACTTTGAGGCCCTTCCGCACCCATGGTGCGGCCGGCACCGAAGGCGTCAGATGATGTGGTGTGCAATCACAAGTCGTCCAATTCTACGGCGCGCCACCAAAATTTGTCCCGCACATATATGTGACCCCGCATATGGTGCATATGGTGCGCAACAGTAAGGGAAAGAATGGGTGACGCAACAGCAAGACGTCTTATTCCCATGGTGCTCCTCAGAAAGACGTCACGGCTGTACGGATGGACGAGGGTCCTTGTCCATCCGTAGAGTCTTTTTCGGCTCGGGCCGAATCGCGATCCCCTTGTCATTCTTAGCAACCCAACTTGGTGTAGAGTGGCTTGCTGTGCAACGCTTCGATATTCCAGCTGAAATATAAACCCTGCAGATGCCGTGGAACCACAACAGCGCCGCAGACAGTACTCAACAGTGGTAGTGTACTATGTTCAGAAGTGGCCCACTGGCAGGCAAATTAAATGTTGCCCGCGAGGCGTTGACATAAAATGTTGCCGCTGCAGCGGCCGTCGCAGCCCAGCCACCTTCTGCACCCAGGAGGCCTCCGCGCACCGGTCTTCTTCCTCGACCGGGGACCTGCACATGTGCCAGCCAGCGCTGCATCTCAGGAAGCGTTCCAGATGCGCTCGGGAGGTAAAGGCGGTCAGGGTTCGTGCGAAAGGTGATACATTCATGGCCTGAACGCCGCCCCAATGGACAGAACTGCGCCTTTCACCAGGGCGGTGAGCTCCCTCCGAATGGCGGGCCCAGCTCTATAGAGCTATTGGCGCGCTGATCCTTGGACTTTTGGACAGAGGAAGGGGTTGGGGAGGCAAGGATCTGCCAGCCGATGCCATTGGTGGTGTTTTGTCGATGGCCTTGTTGAGCGGTAGGGGGAATGCCACTGCACATGAGACATGGCTCGCTAGTCCGGAGCTTGCCCTGATGGGCAGAAGGCTCTAGGGGTTCTTGTCGCCCGCGTCCAAGCTACATCTCTTTCCTTTGTCTCTGTTGGCTGGGCCATCGGTTGGGGTGATTGGATCCCTATGCAGGGTCCGCGTTTGTGCGCGCTTCAAACAGTGTTGATCGGAGACATGAACGAGGGAAAAATACCTTTGCCGCACAATTCATATGAGGTATAATGCCACACATGGGAGAGCAGATCGACAGCATCGACATTGATTCTGGCGGCTGGGTCCCAAATTCATCCAGCCTGTTGATCCCACCATGATTTCTGTACAATGTGGCACAAAACCCGAATAAACATCAACGATATCCCTATTGGAGTATTGTTTGTGATATATGACAAATTGCTGTCCTAGCACCTGCTGGACAGCGCCGTGTGTTTTCCAATCGCAGAAGAATGTGTTTTCAAAGTTGTTCACACTTAAATTCATGCCCCAAGTCCATGCAATGTGGAAAAACGACGTCCATGTCCGCTCATCAATTTCGACACAATGCCACTCGTTCTTGCTGTAAAAGCGGTCTCAAATTTTTCTCTAGCGCACCTGCAGGTGCAAAAGCAGCTGCTTGTAGGGACACAGTGCAGTGATGGCAAATTAAGCTGGAAAGCAGCCCCAAAAAGCATCACACCAATTTGCATAGTATACAGTCAGAAAACAGTATCCGGTTGATGCACAAGATCAGCTGAAACCCAAATGCGATAATGATGCTACTGTGACAGCAATAATGTCTGGGCAGATATTCAAAATTTTTCAATGCTGTGAAGTTGATTCATCCAGGGCAGCATCCAACTTCAAGCTCGCTCAAGTCCCTTCTCCAGCCCAGATTTCTCTGGCAGCAAACCCAGGCCGTTCAGCAAGCCTGAAGTGGCACCAGGGAACGAGGTGAGCAGGAAGAGTTCAATGAACCCTGGTGGAGCTTCGCCAAGAAAATTACTCTCATACAACTGGCATTGGGAAGGGTTCTGCAACACGTGAGGGACAAACCTCTGCCTGTGAGCAGTACCTGGCATCCAGGTACTTGCAAGGCCAAAAGGGAGGAAGATGGTAGTAATTTGTTGCGCATGGGTAAATATAGTCCACAACGTTTTTTCCCAGCAGCGCAACTGGGAAAAGAGGTCGTAGGTGTGCTGTGCCAAGGCAATCTTCTACAGAACATTATTTAGGTAACTGCGCCGCAGAAGCGTTGTGTTGATGCTGGCAGCCTTGTTGTGAGTGTGCTGCGGACTGTAGTGTGCAGGCTTTTCACCTGTTTGAGGAACATAGGGAGTGAGGCGTTGCAGATTATGGGTCCCATCTCTTTGGTGATAGTCTTAACAGTTCTACAAGTCTTCATTTGTTAGTGGCGCTATCTTAAGTCATCCATCGGATTTGCGAGTTGTCAATAGATTGCCAAGGCAGTGCACAGAATTTTCACATGCTGTGGAGAGGGAAATCTGCCAAGATATGAATTTGTGAAACAACCAATTGCATTGCGACACAAAACGGCGGTTGGGATTGCTGCTCTTAATGCGCGTCTTATGGTACCTCATTATGAGGTAAACATGATACTTGAATCATCCTTGCACATTGCACCCACGCCTGCATCTGCACAACTGTGCCAGGTGAAGGTTGCAACTTGATATCTTGTTCTCAGAGATAGTGCATTTTGGATTTGGAACAGCCAAGGGGCCACAGTATAGGGTAGTAGCATGAAACGTCATATCACCAGTAAAAAACAGGCCAGATGACACAGTCCTGACACGGTCTGCTCAAAATCCAACTGTGTATTTTTGGCAAATGTGGTCCCAAAACCTCACAGTTAGTACACACATTGACATAATTTCAACCGTGTACCCTAGGAAACCGTGTAGTCTACATAGTTGTTTGAGGGTACGCGATCAGAAGCATATGTTTGGCCTGCTACTGAGATTCGAGAACATTATACAGTTGACTTTTTATCAGATATTATACTAAGCCACAACGCTCTGGACTGAAGTCGACTGAATAAGCTTATTCATGCTCTACATCTCTGTTGTATGTATGACAGCCATGTGGTGTTGTTGTTGGTGCCGGCTTGCACCTTTTCTTCAATGCTTTGTTTTATGGTGGCCTCCTTCCCTGTTGTTTTCTGCTTCGGTGCTGTTTACTTCAATGAGTGAAGGACGGATGTTCCCGTGGACCATCCAGTGATCAAGGATGCATGGCGAAATGTACTGAAGTGATTAGTGGATAGTTTTGTGTGCAGTAAGCATGCCTCAAGACAGAGAAGCACAGCACACTGCAAAGTGTTAAGGACATACGGTTCTTTCGCACGGGTCCTCAGACAGGAAGAGTATTTGGCGAGGGAACTTCAAGAGGCATGCTGCCAAAAGGCGCCCTGGTGTCTGCCCCGAAGGTGCACTTTGGAGATCTTGTAAGGTACATTTGGGCACGCAAAACCAATATATGATATTACGAATATAGGATATAAGTCATACAGGAATCCCTGGACAGCAAATTCTTGCATTGCATGCTGTCACTGGATGCTTGAGCCAGAACATATCTTCTGCAATTGTTACTTTAATCAATAATCATGCAGCAGTCAATGAGTTTGGAAATTCGAACAGCTGATCCCTGCAGTGTGCTGGTGTGAAGGCCCCAGCGTCCATGAATCCATCATATCCGTAGGCGGCATGTTCATTCCTGTTTCACCTCACGTGTTCGTGGAACCCCAGATGTGTGCCAGGGCAACTTCAAGGGCAGGACGCGCTCACAGCAGTACTGTTGTCGATGCACATCCTCAAGTATGCCAAATGGAAGCCTCTGGTCTTATCAATGCAGATTCTTGGCCTCTTCGTGTATTGGAACAAAATTGCTGATGTATTGCAAGGGCAGGGTAAGCGATTCATGGTTTGGTGCGGGCGCCTGCTGCTGTACGCAATATATTTAGGAACTGAATATATTTTGGAATCCCCCTCCCCCAATCCGTGCTCCCCCGAGTTCGGTTCAGTCATATATCTGCTATGATGGCCCCCCATCATAAAATCTCCCTGCATTTTTCAATTTCTGCGATCGACGGTTCTGAGGCAGACAGTGAGCGGCGCGCATGCCTTTTCTGAGACAGTGAACCCGCTGCGAGATAGAGACATTGCGAGATTGCAAATGCTCAACACTGATTTTCTGCGGTTACCATATGCCTCCACTTGTGCTGAACTGCCTACTCCCCTTGCATCCCCCAGATCCACTCTCCCTGCGCTTGTGAGACAAGCGTCGAATCCACAGGCCGATATGCAGGGGCTGCAATCTAGCTCCCACAGCATCCTTGCCAGAAGCGCTCTGAACTTTCCCGCCATGTGCGAGATTCTGGGAATCGCGGGTATCTGCCAGCTCGTTCTTGCTCCCACTTCTGGCTCATTTTCAGAGCTAAGTCTGGCGCAGTTGCCAGTTCCACAACTCTACAGTCTTCGACGCCCATCTGACTACTGATTGAAGTTGAAGCCCTACAAAGCAGCAGACGTTTGGTCCTGAAGCCGTCGCTATGGCATGGAATGCATTGAGTGTTTGGCGTTTCAGTTGTGAAAATCTTCCCCCTCCCCTGAAGAAAGGTTATGCTTACACAAGATCTGGTTAAACTGTGAGCCATTGGTGCACAGCCCAGTTGTCAACATGTGAGCGCAATGAGGGACTGACCGAAATATGCCAAATGGGCAGAAGGGAAAGGCATAATAGTACGTGTTCTTGGGCAGTATGGCCAGGAGACTGAGTGTCCTTCTTTTGGAACCCAGAGAGCGTGCCTCCAATTTAGCCGCCGTCGACTTTGAGATAAGGCGCTGGCAATAGTCCTGATAACCGTGATTGTTAATCCGCAGATCGGTTGTGGACGCAGCGAAGGTAAGGAGTCATTCATCTATTTATTGAGATACGAATGAGCACTCGAATTTCCATACATCTTGCCAATCTCTTTGCTATTTTGTTTGCGACATGGGACTGAAAATCGATGCTGATAGACACCTACCGAGCAACTGAAATTCAGACTGGCCACGCGAATGCAAAATTTATACAATGGTCCAGAAGGGGCACATGCGCAACAACATTGGGGTTCGCTAATCCAACTGGTGGTGTCGTCATGCCCTTGTTTCTATTATGGGCGTGCTGGTATGGAGGGATTGGTGATGGTACGAAACAATACCTGTGATCCAGCTGAGTAGGAGCCGCCACCGCCACCTGCTGCGTTGTCGGCAGCTGGGTCCGCTAGGTCGGCAATTAGGGTATTGGCGAGCATCCTAAGCACGAAAATGACATCCGCAGCTGAGGCATTGCACATGTTTGCCGCTGTTTGCGTTGCAGGAGCAAGCACATGCACGTTGTGCAGCACATGCACCTGAAAAATGTTGCCCTGAAGATGGACGTTGTTTCAACACTGTTTCAGTACTACGTTCTGTAAAGCGTGATCTTCAGCTTTCCAGGCAGGTTGAGCCCTTGATGGCTCTGAACTACGCAAGTTCTCCCATCCCAAAGTAAACATTCTATCTGATACCGCCTCTTTGGTCGCTCACAATAGAGACGTCGAACTCGGCGAGCTCTTTCATGACTCTTAGTCCCTGTTCTGAGTTTGAATTAGGATACAGAATCGATTGCGAAACACCGAAAGTAGAAATATTGGTGCCGTCCTTGTGCAATGAAATTGACATGGTGTCCAGCATTGTCGACGCTCTTGGGGCTCGCCATCTCTCAAAGTTTTGCCGCGTGGTGTTGTTGCAGTTAGAACCGATTGAATATTATTAATAACTGAACGCATGAAAAGGTGATGAGGCCCTAGGAATTTCATTAAGTACGTTGTTGAACGGACTGAATAAGAAGTGCAAAACGCCTGTTGTCCTTTTGCCTCGGCTGTAAACCGTTGCCGTGGACTCGACCGTACAGTTCCAGTTCAGGGATCGCCACCCCTCAATCCTGCCTGCCTTCCTCAGTGTTTTCAATTCAGCCATCAATTGACGCATAATCACAAATGATCATTGATCATTCATTAACAGAGGGAGGCAGATTTTTCCCTTGAATAACTTTGATTTGTACTTAAAACTTACTGAATTGCGACTTGAAGGTATTAAACTTTGACTTTTTGAATTGATGAGTACCTGTGAGCGCTCTGGCTGGTCTCGTGGTGTTCATTGTACAAATCCGTTCCATCTTTTCCAATGATGTCCGTTATGAATTCTGGACCTCCAGGATGCATGTTGATCATGTCCTGCATGTTGTACACCTTGCCATTGATGAGCGTCCATGGCTTGCCTTCCTTTATGGCGGCCATGAACTGCGCAGGGCTTATGGGGCCTCCAGTGTGCTCTGTGGACCAGGCAAAAGAGCCCTTTCAGAAAGCATGCCACAGGTGCGGGATTCTGTAAGGATGCGCAGGGCCCACTCACTGTTGCCGCTTTTATTCCGACATGTAATTCCCAATTTCCCAGACACTGCGCGGCCCACCATCATCGACGCGACATGTAGCCATCCTTTCTGAGACGAATCGTTTGAGATATATGGAAATGACTTTTGTGAGTTCATGGACGCATTCCTCTGGGTCACAATTTTCAAATTGGGACGGGGAGCGACTTTTGAGGCGTTCCACAGGAACAAAATGTGCAAATCGTAGAATGTTTTCTTGCCATATTTTCAGCAGATTGTGAGTGCTCGCGAGGTGGTGTTGAGTTGTTGCTTCCACTAATAAAAAGAAGGCCAAAATACACGGCTTTGAAGTCGTGTACGGTGTGACACAGTTGAAAATTGTGTAATAGTCGTTTTAGGTCTTGTACTTATTGTATGAAAATGGGACCAGACCGTGTAGTAACGATTGATTGATTGAGTGAGTGTACATGATTCTTACACGTTTTGACACGCTTTTCGCACTGCTCGAAACCGTATATTTTCGACGGTTTTTGAGTTGCGTTCTCGTGCCATCCAAACAGCTTCCATTGCAATTCGCGCGAATTTCACGATAGAGAATGTTCTCAGAACGATTGGCATTCGAGGGACAGGCTCATGGCGTCCAGGAACAGCACTGGAGATCAAGGGCGTCGGCTGCCGTCATGTCGGCGACATCAGTGCGCCGTGGGTGGGTCGTGCAGGAACCTGCCCGTCATCCCCAATTTACTGCAAGGGCTCTTGCTTTGTCTTATGAAAAATTGCATTACAACGAGCATGTAGTTGCGCGAGCCAATCTAGCGCGGATATGAGTAGAAACTGCCCAATACTGGCCTTCAGCAGAGCTGACTCCATTTCCTTACATTCAGTTCTCTGTGTATACGAGGGTACGACCACAGCGGATTCTCCTCTTGTTCAAGGGCTCAAACACAGTACAGTGCGTTGGGTTGCGAGCCGCTCGGCGTGCATGAAGCTCAAGTGCTTGATACAAGGATCGGCGTACCCAGACCGCGCCAGCTCTGGAGCCTTTTTAAACAACGAGTATATTGCATAGCGGCATTTCCGTGCACGAAAAAGAAATATGCCCTCCTCGAATAACACTGTACTTTAATGACAAGGTGGATACCCAGCGCATGGTCGCCGGCCTTGATGTGCATGTTCGTTTCGAGCTCACCGCTGCCTGCCCTGCTGGCACGGGTTAGCCTGGGAAATAGGGCGGTTCCCGGTATGAATGACAGAGGCAGCCACGACTGAGCAAAGAGCGCTGCACGGATTTCAAATGCCGAGGGTGCGCTCAATCAGTATGAATCATCGCAGATTGCATAGCTGCCAAATGTGTGATGTTGGTCTCTTGGTTACATTGGGAGAAATGTTGCAACTGCGCCTTGGAGGCGACAACAAGCATGATTCAATACACAATGTTGTTGCCGACGTACGTCGGTGACCTTGGTGGTTTTATTGCCATTATTGACGATTACAAAAAGATGGTCGACTGGAAAACATGCTTCGATTCGAATTTTTATTTCATGATATCTGCATTTGTGAATGACCGTGCTTACGCTGCAATAACCAATATACTATTGGCGACAAATGTACTACCAGTCGTGCGTTTTTGTTGTTATTCAAGTTCAAATTTCTGAAACGGCTCGCGACATGCACAGCGGATGCTCCAGCAACTGTTTCCTTGCACACCCCACCTCGCCCCACTCATCGTTGATGTCGAGCCTGACGGACTTCGTGCTGGCCCCATACTCGCTGTTGCTTCTGCCATTGCCGGACGCCCTTCGAAAACCAATGCCAGAAGTTCGTTAAAAATCTAACTCGACTCACCTGACCTGTGATCGCCGTCGCGCAGCTCATACAGCGCACAAAGAGAATCGGCAGAACGGGTACTGGACCCCATTAGCGGATTGAATGAGTAAATTTGGTGAATTAAGTATGCGGTAATATTGACGAAAATAGCGGATATAACCGATATATCCGTGATGTGCAATACCACCGTGCGGTTCATGGACATTGCCTTTCTCCGGCCTCACGGGAATTCCACGGATGCCTCTCATCCGGGCAAGGCAATCGCATTCTCACATCGTGAACCCAATTTCATCCCTTTTCTGCCTCGAACTTAGACTGCAATTCAATGAAACTATTGATTACATGGCAGTCGAATTTATAGCTCACATTGCTGTCTGCGGACCAATAGCACTGATCCGCGGGCAGCAAATTCAACTGTCAATTTTGACTGCTCTGCCATCCAATGTCTCATTAATCACACATGTGTGATGTTACACATGATTACGCAATGTACATTGTGATCTATGTATTCCTGTTGGCACGAACGATGGTGTGCAAGCAGCGCAATCTTCTCTTACAAGGACGCCTTTTCCTCCCCTGCCGCGGATTTCGTGGTGTTGAAGGACTTGGAGTTGGCGCTCTTGGCTGGGGCCGTGCCTTCTTCGGATGCGCCCTTGACTGTGGCGGGATCTGGCGGCATGAAGCCCCGCTTCACCATTGACTGCAGCATCTCTTCGTTGCTTACGGACTCTGAAGCGAAGTGGAAAGACACCTGCGGGACGCCAGGGCTCCGCTCTCAGGCAGCTGTCCCGTCCGCACAGGAACGTAATTCTTGGCTACTTCTTGTGGAGCAGCGTTGAATGGATTTTTTTTGTGAAGCAACATTAAAGAAATTAAATAGCGTTCTCACAACCAAATGCGGTGCAAAGAGCGTAATGGTAAAAATTCTGATGCAGAAGGCTTTGATAAACTACCGCAACCCCGGCCGGGGGGAAACATGGTGTGCGTTCGCTTATCTGGTGGAGAGGCGAGCGGCGTCACGCAGAGCGGTCTTGCCAGTTTTGGGTGCGAGCTAGTTGTCTGCCCGCGGCAGCCGAGCGCCGTTGTCTAGAAAATGGTGGCGTACCATAACTTGGGTCACATGCAAGGAGATTCATTCTACGAAAGTGGGCACTTTAGGCTCGGGGAACACAGGGGCTGCAGGCGACCACGAAGTGCGTTGTCCTGCCCGACATACCAATGAGCCAAATCCGGGATGCACGACTTGTTTCTTCGTGGACGGGCGTTGACTGTGAGCTTGAATTGTTTTCAGTTCAGCACAAGGACATTGTCGCGGGGTGCCAACTAGATCTTATGTCAACAGGTGACGTTTCCGCTGACAACCACAGACACTCCGAATCTGTTTTTTGTCGCAATGTGAAGTGAGTACAGGCCATACGACTAGTCCAGGACCAGTCGAAAGAGCTATCCAAATAACTGCAACCATGCATTGGCTGCCATATCCTTACCCCAATAGAAATGACCCACGCGTAGAAGCACTGCACAAGCCTTTCGTCCACCACCAGGATTCTCATGCCCATCCACATCTGCCACAGGGCGATCCCCACGATGAAGTACCCAACGGCCCTGTGCATCTTTTTGAGATTCATCTGCTTGGACCTCACCATCAGCCATCCCAGGAAAACTTGGGGGAAGGACGCGAAGAGAATGATGAAGGACAGGGCGCCGTGAGCGTAACGCACTTTTCCCTGCGGCGAGATTCGAAAAACGGCATCAAAGCAAAATGACTGCAGGCAAATTGGCCAATGTGCACGAATAAATTCTGCATTTGAATGTCGTGAAAATGCTTAAGTCATTCAACAGTAGTTACCCCGTTGTTTCATGGAGCGCCAACATGAATCGTATGATATTGGCGATATAAATTTTATCCTCGAAGAATTATTGAATAAACTAACAATGTGTTGCGAATTATGCTAAATTTTCAGGCAAAAAAGCAAAAAGAATGTCTGTGGCATTCACTCTCGTGCGTCACAGTATTTTGAAGAAATTCGCTCCACACATGGCGATTTGATGCAGGATAAAGAGGCGAAGACGGCGACGCTCTCCCAGCCCCGGTTCCAAATCATCCCCACAGAAACCCGTTCCCATCATGATTCCCACCTTGGAATAGCTGAAAGCCACCATCTCCCCCACGAACGACAGCAGCGTGGCGGTCACCTCGAACCCGATGTGCAGCTGCATCCAGTACTTCCAGTGCCTTGCCAGCCGCGACATGACGAGCCCCATGACGGCCAGCAGGGCCCAGCTCATGGTCTGTATCCAGGCGTGGGCGTGGATGAGGCCCTTGTTGGGCTCCGAGGCGCTGCCCTCCTCCTCACCACCCGCCTCCTCTTCCTCCTGGTCCTCGCCAGCTTCGTCCCCATCGACGCCGCCGTCGCCGCCTGACATGAGATTCACTTTTTCCTTGCCCCTGCAGCACGGGCCGTGGCCGCCCGGCGGAAGGGCGTCCGTGTCTCCAAAGGCAAAGATGACGTCCTGCGTGGGCGCCGTGGGGAGGGACAGTTGGGCGTTGCGCGCTTGCCGGCGGCGAGCCGTGACTTGTATTCGTGGAAAATTTCGGTGCGCGCGCCATGAACGGAGACACCGCTGCAACCTGCGCCGCGTTAAGCTATTCTGACTGCGGCTGTATGGATGCCTTCGCGTCAGGTTCGGAATGCGTTTACCTTGCGTGAGCTGTTGCTCTTCCTTGGAAATTGCTCTCGTTGTTGTGGTCAGAATGGAGGCGCCCGCCGATGCAAATTGAACTTCGAGACACCGCTGGGACTGCATGATTGCGCGCATCTTTTCAAAAATTGCGGAGTTAGAGAGTAGTTTGTCCGGAAATTTTCGCGACCTGGGCAGCTCTCAAATTTACGAAATCCCAAATCTATGCCCCCGCATTGTGCGACGCGTGTCTTCCTTCTCTGGAACAGCGCTCGTCAGCCAGCCATGCAGCAAGTTACGGAAGGTGATGCGCTCATGTCGCTGCTCGCGGACCTCCCATCTGGATGCCCCACCTGGTCTATGTCCTTGATGACTCTGTCGAAGTCGTCTCCAGTGTCCACCTTCCTCCTGAACACCAGCGTGGTCTTTCCGTCCACCTGCTCCCCGGCGAACGCCAGGATGTCGTTTGTGCCGCCTTGGTTGACATCCGTATCCGGCTGGAAAAAACCTGCCCATGATCAGGAAGGATGGTTATAATCTGCGCTACGTAATTTATGCGTTTTACGTCAAAATGCCTGAATACACGCTGCGTCTTAAGACGTAAGCTTACGCAGTAAATGAGAGCCTGATTCTAGAAGGCGAGCAAATGGGGATCAATATTAGGATGCAAATCCAAATCAAGATCCTGTGTAAATTGGGTGCACGGACAACGCATCAAGTGCTGACTTTTATGGGAAGCATAGTGTGGTGCAGTGAAATGCAATAACTGGGCCGCGCAGCGCCAAGTCCCTCGCGCCGCGCTCTTTCTGGCCGAGGCTGCTGGCCCGCAAATGCGCCGTCGACGAGAGATCGAAATTGCGATTCGACCATGAAGAAAAGCAAAATGGACCGCCCAGACACCTCAAACAGCCCACCCGCCGCCCACGAGTCCATGAGGGTGACGGTGCCGTCGTCCGCCACCCATCCGATGTACACGTCCGTCTCCTGCATGCCGCTGACCGACGCGTCGGCGGGCTCTATACCGAAGCCGATCCAGCCACCCGTGTCCTTCTGCACCTTGATGACCACCTCCTCGTCGCCGCCGTCCTGCTTCAGCCGCCGGCCGGCGGCGCCGCCGCCCCCCACGCGCTTCCACCACACCTTGTATCCCTCCACCAGCTCCGCGCTGCTGGCGTCGTCGAACTCGATGGCCAGGAGGTCCTCGGTGCCGTCGGCACCGCCCGCGGACTCGAAGGTGATGTCCATCACACCCCTGGATTGGAAAAGGAGAGCCCCCACGAAAATCACGTTGAAATAGGGCGCTGAACACCGATGTTAAGCAGCAATGCTGAACTTTAATGTTAAGCGTTTAACATTAATGATTGGTACTGTTTATTATTGCCGTTCGGCAATGTTGCCATCGACGAGACAACATAGGGGCCGTGGGCGGACGCGGCCGTGTATGTAAATCAATCGATTTCTGTCTATGTTGTGTAGTTTCCAAGACTCGCGTCGGACCGCACTTTCCTGGAAAGTGGGACGAGCTTTAAAGGCACATTCAGCGCACTGGCTCCTGGGGGCTTTCGCCGCAACAAAAGCCTTCCAATTGTGCCAATGAGATCGATGCCATAAACTTTCACGACGGCCTAACAGAGCCAGAAGATAGCTCCGCCAGCGGATAAGGCTGCGACTGCACCACGCGCTCCAAAAGGAAAAGCCACCCAAACAGCGTATGCCGTGACCGTGGCGCCTCTTTCCATCAATTGGTGCAGTATTCACCACCCTGAGTCGCGGCTTCAATGGTTTTATCGCGGGTGTCGCCGCCCCATCCCACTTGTTTCCGCATCAAGACATGCCCTGAGGAGGGCGTGTCCCCCAGCCGTGGAACACATGCACTAACCCCCGCCTGTCGCTCAGTTTGAAAAGCAGTGTCATTTTTAGCACTTATGGCACTCGCTTGTACAAATCCGCTCTCGAGCCAGTAGAAAACGACATTTTGCGATGCCAACCGCGATGGCATTCACTAGGAAAAAAGGGCTAAATAACACGTGTTCAAACGTGTACAAAGTTTACGGGTTTGTGTTATTTTTGTGCTCTTACGTGCAAATTTTTGATGAAATGTGTTTTATGTGTGTTTGCAAAAGTGTTACTTGCCCCTTTTTCCCTAGTGATTGTTTAATAATTGATGCCGTCGCCACTACTTTTTTGCCATGGCAGTCACTTTGATGGCGCCGCATAGTGTCAAAATGGCATCGCAAAATGGTGGCTGCTGCTATTGTCAGAAAAGCCGTCACCTCCTGGTGCCATGGTACTGCAGGCCCCCCGCAGCCTCGTGGAAGGCGTAGATGACGGAGAAGCCCTGCGACGGGATGTCCCTGTCCGAGTCGTCCGTCCCCAGCAGGCTCCGCGTGAAGGTGGCCTTCATGTGCCCGCCCGCGATCTCGCACGCCGTGGCCGTCAGGCTGTCCTCCCCTCCCACGTCCCCGTCCAGGCTCGGCTGCGCAAATGTCTCGGACCAGTAGTCGCCCACCTCGCAGCTGCCGCCGTCGGCCACCGCCAGGATGATGTCCGCCTGATGCATGTTTTTGTCGGCGCCCGGGACGCCGATCCCCATGAAGCCCTCGCCTGAGAATCGGACCGCAAAATTTCCAGCCCCGGATTTAGATCCATTTATGCACTGGAAACAAGGACCCTTGCACGCACGAGCATGTCATCTGCAATTTCTCAAGCCCGCCAACGGCCTTCCTTCCTCGGAAAACATGAACCCTTGTCCAGAGTTGCACTAGTTTTGGTTTCTGCATTTTCGCGTGCGGGAACATCGGCCATTTTCACTAGCAGAAAAAGGACAAATAACACGTTCCGCGAACACGTACGTGCACATTTTATTAGTGTTCTGCACGCCAAAAATACGAAAGTAGCGCAAACCCGGAAACTTTGTACACGTTTGAGCACGTGTTACTTGGCGCTTTTTTTCCAAGCGTTTGTGAAACATACGGACCGACGTCCACACAGGAATGCAAAGGGCGATTCCGCGAGTCTGGCACTCACCGTCCATCTCAAGCGTGAACGTGATTTCTTCCCCCATCAGCTCCCAGGACAGCACAAATCCCTGGTCCTCGTTCAGGGTCGCCTCTCCAGTGATGGCGCTGCCGCCCTCTTCCCCCTCATCCTCTCCATCCGCCGCCTCTTCTCCGTCGGCCGGCGGGGCGTCCGTCTCGGCGGGGGCGTCGGGGGCCGCGGGGGTCTCCTCAGCGCCTCCCGGAAGCGATGGGGATATCTTGTACACGGACGAGGGCGCCGCCCCGACGGCTGCGTAGTAGTTGATCTGCAGACGGCTCGTCCTGGGCGGGGAGAATCACTATTCAAATTTTGAACGAACTGAACGAAATACTTTGCGTCACCACTTACCTTGAGGTAAGCGATGCAGCAATGTAGTCTAAAGTGCTGAAAATTGTGGTGCCGTGTTCGCAGTGATTTGTGGTATTGTTTCGCATCACTTACGAAAAGGTGAGGCATCACTGTGCGGGTGGTTAGCTTCGCAGGGTTGAGGGGGAGGTGCTCTGCGGCTGCAACATCCCAATGGGGGGGGGAGGGGGGGGGGTCCCACTCTGACAATCGGTGCCGGGGCTGATTGTCGTTGATGAATCAGCGACGCACGCTGAGGGTGGGCGAGAGTACGCGGGGGAGAGCGAGAGTGAGAAAGAGAGATGCAAGGCAATGTGCCTGGCGCTACAGTTTCGCGCATCAGTGGATACTGAAACATACATGCTTTAGAGCGCTTCAGTATACATCTTCTGAAAAATACGCTGAATCAGCGTATTTCAGTATGTTTCAACTATTTGTGAGATGTATGAAGCAGAACAAAGGACAACGGCCACCCCCCTTCGCCTCATTTATTGCCACTCACTTCTCAGCGACAAAGTCCACCACCGGCGTGCTGCCCCATGCCAGCACGCTGTCGGTGAACCCGCCCGAGGCGACCGGGCGGTCCATGGGGTCCACGGGCGCCGCGGCCCTCTTGAAGGTGGCCACGATCTTGCCGCCGGACACGGCGCAGGACGCGTCCATCACGTCGTCTGTGCCCCCCAGGAAGGTGTCCAGCCTGAGATCATCCGAGGCCTGGGACCAGTAGTCGCGCACGGTGCACTGGCCGTTGGCGCTGTGCGCCACGATGACGTCAGCCTGGCTGAAGCCCTTGTCGGGGCCCTCCATGCCCAGAGCCATGAAGCCGTTTCCCGAGCCTGCCACGAAATGGACGACTGCCGGTCAGTGCCGTGCGCACAGTGTTGCGGTTGAGCCAGGTTGCGTGTGTGGCTGCAAAATGCCGTCCGCACAAGTTTAGAAACAAGCCAAGATTTGGTGCGCAAGGGCGCCATTGAATGGTTGTGTCCCGCTTTCCTGTGGATACGCCCCTTTTCTCTGTAGGTATTTATCAGCATGGTCTTCTCTGCGGTGAAACCAAGTTTTTAGGCAATGGGAAATTGATGCATGAGACATGCTCCACCTGGAAGCGCTCTGTAAATGTGAATGCAAAAGCCATATTCAACTCTCAGCTGATATTTCGTCCTTGCGCAAAAGTCGGAATGTGAAGTCGGAGTGCTGCTGAGTACCTATCATTGTTCAGAATTCTCAACAGACCATTTTGCCTAAATTAAGATTTTTCAGGCAGAAACTCTCTCCAAGCGAAGGATCTCGGTATTTCGAAAGTTGTTGGGCAGTATTCATGACTGGTTGGATTGACACAAAAGCATCTGAAGCTTCTCAAGCACTTTTGCTCCCTATTCCGTAGGTGCACAATGGCCTGGAAGCAAAGCCCCATGTTCACGGAAAACATACAAAATACGTATAAACAAAATACTATAAAATCACAATGCGCTTGGTTATACGTCATGCCAAACAACGCTAAAAAGCAAACTTCAGCGTGTAAGCCGGACTTCTGCATGACGGAGACACGAGCAATTTCATAGAGAGCCAGAAATGGACATGGATCCCCGGTCCCAACCTCGACATGAGTTGCGGTTAATGAGCCAGTCCGTCCAGGTTTTCGAATTCCCAGTGGAATAGTTAATTTCTGTTAAATGCAGTCGGGGAGAAATGAAAAAAATGGATGCGATGCGCTTACCACTGGAATCTGTCATGCTCAGTGTGAAGTGGATCATGTCTCCAGCAGATGCAGACACAACCCTCCACGACAGCTTGTATCCCGATACGACATCCACAAGTATTTCTCCTCCTGTTGATGATGAGACGGGGTCACTGGCTGGAGGTGCTGAAAACGGCGCCATGAAGTTCACAGCAGCGCGGTTGCGATTCGAGGCCCTGCCAAAAGCGCCAAAACCACATCGGAGTCACTCGTGAGTCAACGTATCATTTCTGCTCTTCCAATCAGCGTTATGAGGTCGAAGTGTTGTTGTATTTCACGGTTATTGCTTCAAGAGGTCACACATCTGGCATCGCGCAATTTAGATATGCTGGACTGTGCTGAGTACATTGTACTACACTAAAATGTGCTGCCAGTATGAACCCTCGGAGATTGTGCATCAACGGCGCGCCATATGGTAGGGTGTGACCATGGCCTGTAAATCAACCGCATTATGTTGACCTTGCCATACTGCATTTCAATTGAACACATGATTTATACGGGTGAAACGTCTGAAATCAATTTATAATTCATGATGTATGCAATTTCTTTAGGGACTGTGGCCCGCAGAAACGACAGAATTCAGCTTTTGATCAGTTTCTGGCGGCGCTGCAACCACTCCTAAGTTCTCTGGTACCATTCGTCACGTTTTATCACTGACGCAATATTGCCGTGCGCTTTGTGTTTGGAAGACAAAAAATCTAATGAGAACACAAACCGTGGCTTGGAATTTTCAACATGAGCGAAATGGTGGCCAGCCCTGGCGTTAACATTGCCAGATTTTGCACTGCCTGAATGCACTCCACACCACCGCAAATGCGTTGGCCGCTCGCTCACCCGTGGTATCGAAGACTGCCTTCGCTGGAGTGCCACGCAAATATGATGTCCGTCTCTCCGCTGGTCTTGATCGCTCGATCAAATTGGTCCCCCGTCGACACCTTTCTCCTGAACTCCACGTTCGTGAAGCCGCCCGAGCGGGAGGCGCTCAGCAGCTCCACGTCGTTGGTGCCCCCCAGGGAAGCGTCCCTCTGAGGCTCCGAGAAGGTGTTGGAGTAGTAGTCGTCTAGCGTTATTTGGCCGGAGGACGACACGGAGGCGACGATGATGTCGGCGCCCACCATCTTGCTCGAGAAATCTGAGGAGCAACACGGTTGTTCAAGTCCTTTGTCCGAAATTGCCCCAGACAAGAAAAAGAGGTGACTTTGTAGGCGATGGCGGCCGCGCACACATCCAGGCTTGTTGTTTACAGTAAATACCAATAATTTACATTTACGCATTTACATTTAATGGCGCAACTACAGCTTGGGTTTACGTATTTTTACTCGTTTGCCGTAAAAATGCCTGAATAGACGCTATGTTTACGCCATTGCGGCGTAAGCACAGCATTTGCTCACGTATTTTTACGTCAATACGAGTAAAATAGCTAAATGTAGGCTGCGTTTGCGCCGTAAATAACAGGCATGTACACATCGATGCGTAGATGCCCATGAATGTATCCCATAACGTTTTTCGTCTCGCTTCCGTTCATTTTTTTGCTTCGCACTGGTGTGGTTAGACACCCCGTCGTGATTGATGTTCCGAGCGACACGATTACGTAGAATCATATATGCAGGCAGCGAGCTTCGAGAAGCATCCGCGGGTCTTACCCCTTGAAAACCTGGGATTGTGATGGGAAGGGTGCTCGGAGAGCATCTCGGAACCATCTGTAAGCGTGCGCACACTAGTAAAAAACAGGCCAGATGACACAGTCCTGACACGGTCTGCTCAAAATCCAGCTGTGTGCTTTCAGCAAATGTGGTCCCAAAAGTACACAGTTAGTACACACATTGACACAGTTTCAACCGTGCATCCTAGAAAACTGTGTAGTCTACACAGTTGTTTCAGGGTACACGGTTGAAACTGTGTCAATGTGTGTACTAACTGTGTACTTTTGGGACCACATTTGCCGAAAGCACACAGTTGGATTTTGAGCAGACCGTGTCAGGACTGTGTCATCTGGCCTGTTTTTTCCTAGTGGCAACCGTCCATGCACAACCCACCGGCGTAAAAACGGCATGGAAATTCAAACGCTCGCCACTCCAATGCGAGCTCAAAATCGAGCAGCGGAATTGCGCTTTCGCCACGGAAGAGTATCTGTCACGGGCATTGGGGGACGATGCCCACCTTTCGCAATACCAATGCCCACCCAGCCCTCCGCCTTCACGTTCAAGTCGAAGGTAAGATAATCTTCGCCCCCGATCTCCTCCTTGCTCCACTCCAGAGTGTACACTCCCTCCTTCAGCTCTTTTGAGGGCACGGCGGATGGAGCCGCCGGGGAGCCTGAGGAGGGAGTTTCACCGGGCGCCTCGGGCTCGCTGGTAGTCTGTCTGGGCCAGGGCTGGTTGACATCTTGTACGTACACATTTTCGGGCATGACCTTGATCATGGTGTTGCGGAGAATCACGTCACGGAGGCCTGAGTGGTTGAAATGGCAGAGAAGTCGGTTCATTGCCTTCTTTCCATGTGGCAAAATGCCGGCCTTGTCACTTCAAGCCGGTGAGGGGAGCCATAATTGGTGCTGGGAACTTACCGGTGGAAACCAAGATGAAATCTGACACGGCTGAACGCGATCTGATGTAATGAGGACCCAACTGCATTCCCTGAACTCTCTCCCGGGTTGCATGTTGCCGTTGGAGGCACAACTCGCTAGGAAAAGAAGGGCCAAATAACACGTGTTCAAACGTGCAAAAATTTTACGGGTTTGTGTTATTTTGTGTTCTTAGCGTGCACAACTTTGATGAAATGTGTTTTATGTGTGTTCGCAAAAGTGTTATTTGGCCCTTTTTTTCTAGCGACTCTAACTGCAATGCTGCTGTTTTACTACTCACCAGCAGAATGGCCCATTCTGGCGACGCCAACTGCGACGGCATTTGGCAGTAATTGGTCTCATAGCGGCTTCTTTCCTGCCATCGCGACCGCTGTGATGCCGCCATTTAGTGTCGAAATGATATCGCAACTGGCATCCCCAAAATGTTGTTTATCTGTTAGGGAATGTGCTTTCTATCAGAACTACCAAGCCTTTTGAAGTTGCACCTGAAACTTTGTAGTTAGACCCACCGAACGCTGCCGGCTGTTGAGATTACGTCCAGCCAGAGGGGAACGCTTCAAATGGGGACTTGCGCCTCGCGACACGCACCGCCGCGTACCGCGGTGCAGCAATCGCCTCTTGTTTGCCCGCACAATAGTCTCCAAGGTGCATGCATCGATTTCATGCATTGGATTCGTAAGCTCACCTGTGGCGCGGATGGTGTTGATCTCTTCCTCTGTGAAGAGCCCATTGCGGCTGTTCTCAAAGTAGAATCGATCGCCATTGCGAATGCGGACGTACTGGTCCAACATGGACACGTAGAAGAGCTCGCCTATGTTAGAGTCCAGATACGCATCCTCAGCAAGGCCGCCAATGTAGGCGTCGATGCTGTCGACGTCTCCGTACGTCTCTTCCAAGATACGCTGGAGATAGATTTCGGTAGTTATATCTTCGAACGATGTCTTCCTCTCCAAGCCCATGTGCTGTCTCGCCGAGTTGTAGTCTGGAATGCCGTGATCTCTGCATTCATGTTATCAAGACCCATAACCTTAATCCCATCGCCTCAATAAGAGCACTCATGGATGCATGGATAGGGTTGCGTCAGGATTCTCCTTCCCTTGCTGTGCTTGCCCCGATCGAATTCGCATCCCTGGCGTGCCACCGGCCTCCGCGTTGTTTGTATCAAATATTCGCCATGGCAATTAACATTATTGGTTGCTAACGGCAGTTGGCATTCAACAAGTAATAATAAAAATCGGCATCATTTTATTAGTTACGGTTTCTGCCCAAGACTGGGTGCACGCGAAGCCGTGCACAGCGCGCTCGAACTAATACTGCTTTGCTCAACAAATTTCACCCTTTCAAGACAACGTTGTGCGTCCAAGTGCTGCAAAGTTCTGTACAAGCAACCACCGCTTCTGAAAAAGAGGCAGCACAAGCAAGCACTATAGAGTACAGAATCTAGTACCATTTTCAAAAAGAATTCTTGAAGAAGAAGAAGAACAAGAAGAATGTTTGAAAAATGCTTGTCGACGCGCTCGACAGTTAAGCGCGTCGACACACCGACACCCTCACCTCCCTCGCTGGATGTTTCTGGCGAAGAGATCCGTGCCGCCGTGCATGGGGGCGCCGAACAGGTACGTCTGCAGCGCGTTGGGAAAGTGCGGAACGCCCGCGGCCTGCTGAGAGAAGGCCAGGCCCCTGAGCAGGGGTTCGATTCCCGCGGCCAGCCCCTTGGTGGGCTGAAAGAACGACTCGTACAGCAGCAGGTGGCCAGCCGGCACCTCGTGACCTTCGTCGTCGATGCGGGGTATGATGTCCATGACCTCGGAGTGTCCGTAGCGGTAGGAAACCGTGGCGAAGAAACTGTCCACACCTGGCGTCCCGCTACATTTCAGGAACTTAAGGAACATTCAACCGCTGCTGCGACGGCCCACACTCGTTGACTACACGTGCATCTGTTTCGAGGGTGCGCTGGTCAGCTTAGGGATTAAAGGCCTTCAAGGGCAGAAGATCACAGTAGCTTCGTGTCCTCAGTATTATTGCGCTATCCTCAAGCTATCGTTTGTTACACAGAGGTCTGCCATTTACAGCGCAAATAGAAAGCTTGATTTTTTTTGTGTGTCCCAGGCCAGAGCCTCGACATGGTGAACAATGTCATTGCGATGGAGCGAGCTTCGGAACTTGCGTCTGCGGGCTGCTCAGCCTCTCAATGACAAAAGTACTGCGCCTTGTGCACCGATTCCGCACAAATTAGGCGATATCAAATTGAGAACCACCTTTTTTCAATACGCATTACTCTGTTTCCATTATTTAAAACACAATCTTTGAATTTGTATTCTTTTACATTATTGATTCTGAGATTGGCCCGAGTGGCGTAATCCTAAGCTCACTCTCGGAGCCATTTTCGCCAATACTGTCCGGATAACAGGTGATTATTACAATGATTTTAGAGGTGATCTGCGGCACTTCTGCCACGTGCGAAAATATTACAAGAGCAGCTCACCGCAGCTCCTTGGTTTCCTTACCCACGTTGATGCTTGAGTCGTAGCCAGCGTAGGGGGGCACCTGGAATCCCAGCATGGGAAGGTACTCGTAGAAACATATGGCCTGCATGATGGCCACGTTCCATTTGCGGGCCTCGCGGAAGATCTGCTCATCGGTCCAGGTGGGGTTCTTGGCCTCGATTTCCTCAGCAAGCCTGTTGTGCTCGCGGATGAAGAGGGTTTGAATGGCCAGGAGGGCCGCATTGACGTTGGCCCGAACATCGCCGGCCGCTCTGCATGCAAGGATATTGCATTAGAAACACTGTTGGAAAATTCAGGAGCAAAGGACGGCCGGCAGATATTTGCCAGGCGCTCGGCTTGATATTTGGGAATTAAATTGCCGCCAGATGCAAAGCAGGGGCCGTTGGTAAGTTCGATGTCGTGGGCACAAGGCAACGTCGCAATGTAAGGTACCTTATAGTCATCAGCCGTCGGCTTCGGCGAAACAAAAACCAGAAAGCGGAACAAAATTACGGCTATGTAAGGGAAAAAGGCCGCCACCCATGTATGCTCATGGCGACATCAGAAGTCCCTCGATTTCTTTCTGCAGACATGCGCGATGCCATGATCGGCAGGTGGTCCAGCTTCAAGAAGAGCAATTATTTAATTTGAAGGCAAAATGGTGGCTCGTATATTGAGTTCTTTTCCATGGAAAATGTATGCTGAATGACCTCTTCAGCGTTCAAACCTGATCATTGCAGAAGAAGAACTGTGACTCGTGATGGCTGAGTCAAAAATGTGGCATCATGGCAGTGGCTCATCTTTCAACCATCTTCATGGCAATGTGCCAAAAGTCTGATTTGGAGTTATGGATTGCTGTGACGCTGGATGGTACTGCTTTGAACATTGTGGTTGTGATAATTATTGATGTTTGCCAGTAAGTTGACATTAAAGCGACTCGCTGTGGACACTGCGCACCTCAGATCCGTGTCCTTCTCTACTCCAGCAGGGTTGGCCATCGTGACTCCCATGAAATTCGTGGGGAGCATGCCGTTGAAGGTCGACATCTTGCCCTTGTAATGGGCCCTGAGCTTGTCGGCTTTCTCCAAGGATTCGCCGTACACCACGCTTCCGTCCAAGTAAGACGTGATGGTGTTCACCTGATTGAATGACAGGCAACGTCGACTCCAGAAAGGCTCACGAACAACAAAAGATCTTCAAGCGTGTGAGTCGATAAGACTATAAATGCCCATATATTTATGAATGATTATTTGGGATGAAGCGTACTGGGGGAAGATTCAGGGCGTCGCGTGTTGCTGGAAAAAGAGGGTTGCAAGGTTGGATACTGAAAGCTACGCTACTGTGTCCTCTTCTAAGAAAATACGAGATACAATATTATGTGTGCAATGAAAAAATCAAACAACAGGAGACAAATAAGTAAATAAACATATGGATGCGAAGGGCACTGTGCGGATGTTAACACGGCCATGTGGCCACTTCACACTATCGAAAACGGGTGTCGGCATCGCTTTATACGAAATCAACTCTACACAACAGAAGCTCAAACCAACAGGCATTCCGGACACCAAAAGGAGCTGCCATTTCGGCTACGCCAGCTTTGATGACATTTGGATCTAACATCAGAGCCAATGCAGACTGAACGGCGCCTTCGCAGCGACCACGATGGCATCGATTGCAATCGGTGCCATCGCAGTAGCTGCGAAGGCGCCGCTTAGTCTCTTATGGCGCGTCGCCTCTGGATTCGCCGAAGCTTCGTCTTCTGCCAACGAGACGCACCTGCTCCCTGGTGGCGGACGCCGGCCTCGAGGTGTTGTACCCGGACCGCTGGAAGGGCATCGTCTCCGAGCCCGTGCCGAAGGGATCGAAGTGGAAGTCGCCCTCGGGTATGGTGATGTTCGCCCACTCCGCCTCGTGCGCGTCCATGGCCAAGTCGATGTCGTGGTTGAAGAACTGGCCGATGTAGGTCAGCATGTCTGTCTTGTGGGCCACGTTGCGCCGGCGCCCCCTGTACGGCGGCAGCACCAGGTTGGCGCTGATGACCCGCGCGCTCGGCCGGTCGGCCCCCTGCGATCGCAGATGGTCCGAAGTGTTGGGGAGGTCTTACCGATATCGGTAAAGCGATATCAGAAATCGATTTCTTGGGTCATGTTCTCCACCCATAAAATTGAAATTGCTTGAATTGCAGATTGTTTGCAATGGCTGAGAAATGCTGATGGCAACATCAATATGGCGGTGGCGATGTATAACCTAGCAGCACTGGGAGACGTTCGACACATCTCCCCTCAGGTCCAGGATTTGAAGATATGTTTCCTTGCTAAGCGTCAGAATTTGGTATCATATCCGGCAAGAGAATGCTCCCGAAAATTGCCATATGGTGGCTTCTGGCTAACCGCGCTGTATTCTGCAAATTGGCGATATAAAATCGCGAGAGGTATCTTTGAAACCACAAGGAACTCCAGCCAATAGCAGACGAATGAAAAATATGTAGGGAACCAGTATCATGCACACAGTCTCCCTGCACCACAGTGGCGTAAGACGTTGGTTTCTGCCATCAATGGTCAAGGAATGCTCGTGAGCCAAAGTTTTAGGCACTATTGTACCCAATACGCCTCGCAGGATTTTCTTTAAAGCAGCAAACACCGCGCAACAATTGACGATGATTGAATCATTAAGAAATAAAAAGCGCAAGTACATTCCATCCTCGACCAGGCAGAGTCGACCTGCAAACCTTTTAGGGGTGAAGAAGCACAAGGCTCATTGCTTGCATGTTACAATTCTTTCCTGCAGGGGTGTTCTGACATTGGGACGCGGACGATTCCTCTGCGCAAAAGACTGTGCGCCCTATTCCGAAAAATGACAACAATGCATGCGCTCATTGCAAACCGAACACAGGACGAACCTAGTTATCAATGAGAACCACGGAAAAAAGGCACGAGGTGGTGCTGCTCCCGCCAATAATATCGCACGCCATGCTCATTGGAAGTTCGTAGCTCGAAAACTTTCAGTGGCGCGCAGTGGCCGTGATTGACGTCGCTCAAGGGGGGCTGGCTGTACTTGTACTTATCGCACTCCAGGCAACTGCCTGGAGGCAATGGACACTCCAGCCAATTGCCCATTTTACTGCAATAAAATACAGAACATAAAACAAAACAGACAGAAGGTGGATGGAAGCCGGCAGCAATGTTTCTGGAACATGAAATTGGCTGCATATGCAACACTGCAGCAACACATTTCTGTTTTGGGTGCGGAGAACTTCAGAGTGAGTCCACCACCTCTTAGCCCTTCCTCAATTTAGGTAAATCAAATGTATCCTGGATAAATTTTCTTGCAGTCGTAGGCAAAAATTTGAAAAAACATGAACAGCCGCCCATTCGCGTAAAGGCATAATTTTCAGATGCAATGGGCCCAAATAGTAATGTGACCGTTTGGCTTCAGCCTTATGCATTGAACTTCGGCAGCTTCTAAAAATTCTGCTTCAAGGACAACGGTGGCTCCATTTCCAGAATCTCGACATTTTACGAAACCACGAAGTTTTAAAGTGAACAATTTGCTCACCGTCATCTCGCTTATTCCGTCAGCGTAGGCCGCCGGCATCTGCGTCCTCAAGAACTCCGTGTGGGCCATGCTGTGGATAGCGTACCCCAAGCAACTGTCACGACGCAACACTTTTTCCGCAAAATTTCATTCATACGCATGACCGCGGCCCCAAAACGCGCAATAAACAGCTTTTATCGAGGATAGTCGCAAACACGCCATTGATGCTGTACTATTTGAGAGAATTTCATGCATGCAAATTTCGACCGAAGCCTCTGGCGATAGAGATGGAGTGGCCGCATTGAACTGCGCGGCTCAAGCAATCTTGATCCATATTCATTTCGCGATACATTGTCAAACATTCGCCTTCAGAGTGCCTGAAAACAACGGTACGACATCTGCAGACACAGTGTGCAGAAACATTACATTTACCGTTACAATGTTTGAGGCCACGTTGTTCACTTTTCAATCACCCACGGGGCCGTTCCCTAATTATGTTTTTGCTCATCCTCTGTGTTGCGAAGCTGCTTCCTGGAGATGGCGCCAAGTGGAGCATCATATCTTCACGCAACACAACATGGACTGATGTGGTAATCTACACCTGCGTCTCCCGATCTGCAGATCCTTTGTTTCTGTCATGAGATGATGGGCGGGATAGCGTTCGGTTGCCACGCCGTCGTTGGATAATAAGCGGGGGAACGAAAAAGTGACGGCAGAACAGTGTTGTGGAATTGGAGATTGCCGGCATGGAATGACTTGCTCGGGAGCTCGCTTTGTTCGGCGTCAGGAGAATGCAGTGCAGGGAACTCAGCTGCCCCTTCTTCACATCGCGGTAAACAAACCGCGCAGGTATGCAGCTGCAATCCCCAGCACGTTCGACATTGCATGTGAAGGTTTGCGTTTCGGCCATCATTAGGGCGGCATCGCAGGATGTGTGCAGGAAGCATCGGTAAAAGCCAACGAAGCCACAGCGCGCAACCCCTGTTTGCATGCAAGTCCCGGGGAAGCGCCGATTGCGGGGCAGGCATTTGCGTTTCGGTGTGCGTGCACGAGGAAACGGCGTCGGGGCGGACCCGCCGCGAGTTTCTGAAGAGGGCGACCGCAACAGCGCAGCCGGGCCGCCCTTCAGATGGCGCAGCCGCGTTGCGCACGTCGCCCTCTGGTTGGACGCAGCGTCGCACACGAGCCTGGCGCTAGCGGCCGGTCCCTTCGATGCAGCTGCCGCCCGGCTGCGCCGTCAGCTTCTGCCATCGAGCGCGCTCGCCGCGGCGGTTGGCACCTTCCATCGCCTGAAGATTGGGACCCAAGCCTCACACCAAGCCCCTTTCCCCTCACCAGCACCCAGCCAACCATCGGGACTCCCGACGTTCGGGCGGCCAGTACATTGCTCCTCTGGCCGCGCCAAAGAAGCGTCGGGACGTCAGTTTACCGCCGCACTCACCCCCACTCGGGGTGCTGCACGTTGTTCCCCCACCCGTCGAACTGGTAGTGCGAGGGGAGGGCGGCGCGCACCGCCGCCACCAGGCACCCCAGCAGGAACGCCAACCTCCACACCGCGCCCATGGTCGTCGGCACTGCCGCACGGCCGCCGGCGAGTGTCGGAAGCTCTCGGAGTCCGAAACGCGGCTTTCGGAGTCCGAAACTCGGACGGCCCCTCTCAGACCGGGGGCATCGGCGTTTGCGCGTTAGGGGGTTCGGGAGAGGGCCAGGGGTGGGGGCGGGGCCGGTGGCGTTTGCGCGCGGCCGACTGGGTATCTGCGGGCGCCGGGCAGGTCAGAGGCAGGGCGTTGACTCAGTGGTGCGTCAGGACTGAGCGCGTGAGCGATGAACGCGGCCCGTGTTGCAGTTTTGCGCCTCGCTGTTCGGCGCACAACGGCGGAGAGAAGGTGCGTGTGGAAATCGGGGACGGGGGCGGGGGCGGGTCTCCGCGGCTGTCGGCTGGCAAGGTCAGCGGACGGATGGGGACCGGCGACGGTCGCGGAAGGGGAGCGGTGGGGGCGGGAGTGCCGTGGGCGATGGGTCGGGGTGTTGGGAGCTTTGGCGGGCGGGCGAAGGCGGCAGCGGCTGGGACTGGCGAAGCAGCGGAGCAGGAGGCCAGGTCGGCCAATTGCCCTGGAACCAGCTTGCGAGCTGGGTCCAGGAGACTCCAGCCTTTGTGCTCCCAGTGTGACAGAAACCCGTCCGAGTGCTGCTGCGGCAAAACGGGCCTGGCGTGTTGGCCTTCTGCCCCAGTTTGGTGCTGATAAGATATCTGGGCGGTTGGAATGGTTATTTGTTTTGAACTCAGTTCACAATTTGATCTTCGCAGATGGGTCACTCGGGGAGAAATGCGCCACCGCACGCTATCAAGATTGAGTTAGAATTCTACGCGTTTACCGATGCGTTTCTGTCTCACATCTTCACTATATTGTCTTCAAAAAAGATTAAGATTCGGACTGCGTGCCTTGAGTTTCCCTTTGATGAAGCTTCCACAAAGGAATCACAGTGTGCCAGGCAATTGGTCTCTGGACGCCAGGTTCTACACATCGAAGTATACCCTGACGATCATCGCATTCAGCCACTGTGGCTGCGGAAAGTTCCAGCAAGCATTAGCACACATATATGTGTGCCTATATAGGCACAACCCCCACTACGCACTCATATGAGTGCCTGGCCGTCTGGAATGAAGCGGTCCGAGGCCAGCAGTTCATGTGGGCCAAGGGGCATTGATGAAAATTGGAGCAACTTTTGCCTCTAAAACCTGAACGTTGCTACTCAACGAGTTGGCCCTGATATCGAAGCAGCATGATTGGTCACCTCCGCGTGCAGTGCAATTGGCGCGTGATTTGATCAACGGTAGGGATTCAATTCTATAAAGAATACGGAAAAGGATTCATTTCTTTCCAGTTCCAGGGTTCGCGACGGGGCGAAAGCACACCTCGCCAACGGTTTGGCTAGGCAAAGCACAAATGTCTGATACCCTTCATTTCCTGAAGCCATGAAGGTCGTGAAGTTCGTGAGGTCATGAAGCCATGAAGCCGCGAAGTTATGAAGGTCATCAAGGTCAATTCGTTCTTAGGCTGGCTTAGTTGTTTTAGTGTTTTATGTCCCTGGTACCCTTCATGATACGTTCATGATTTTCACATCCGGTAATGGTGTGGCACAATCCTCGGGGAATGTTGTGTGCACAGCCACCACGGATCCATCTGGGAACATTCTAAGGTCCAGTACTGGGGACGCCCCGCGCAGCACAATGCCGACGTGCGTTTATAACCACGGGCTCTGCATCGCACCGATGATCGCCGGTTCATGAACCGACGCCTGGAAATCTGGGGTGGCATCCTGGGTTGCCGCAAAAGCGTCTGATGTGGCCCTCCAGGCCGAGTACGTCAGCAATGATCAGTAGTGGGGTCTTGACAGGTGTTTTCATCATCATCATCATCATCATCATCATGATTTTTTACAGAACACGGCAATGAGGTAGCCGGCATACAGGTGTTTTCACAAAAATGCAGGCCAACATTCAAGGTGTTCAACAATTTAGCAAATTTGTTGAATGGTAATCATATGTGATTAATGTTGTAATCAACTTTGTTACAACTCACTGTTGGGCAAAAGTATGTCAACAATATGTGCACAAAACTGAAAACTGTGCCGCATGTTTCGTAAACAACACAACATTGTTTTTATTTCCTTTTATGCTTAAACATTGTTTCTCAAACTCTCGCAGGTAAAACGTCATGATTGTTGTGGTATCAACGGAAGTTTCGTCTACTTGCACTATGAAAAAACAGGCCAGATGACACAGCCCTGACGCGGTCTGCTCAAAATCCAACTGTGTACTTTCGGCAAATGTGGTCCCAAACTACGCAGTTAGTACACATAGTGACACAATTTCAAACATGTATCCTAGGAAACCGTGTAGTCTACACAGTTGTTTGAGGGTACACGGTTGAAATGAAGTTAACTATCCTGTTAATGGGTTTCTGCCAAGGGCGACGATGGGTGGGCTGCACCGGCAATTCAAACGGTGCAGTTTGAACCTGGGGTTTACTCAACCCCGTCCCTTGGGATTTCTGGCCACCCCCTAGTACCGTGGGTTAGTCAAAGTACGGTATTCCGAGGTGCCGCCCGCGAGGGCGCCCTCGAGTTTGGCGGGCTTTGGCGGGGCGGCGGAGGGCGGCTATTTAGGCAGCCCCTCGGTCCCCCTCCTTATCTTGTTTC